>JANJYP010076567.1:0-11543 GCA_024605115.1 Rastrelliger brachysoma
AGGAAGACTGATATGAAAAATCAGCTGAGACCTTGCTTGAAATGGTATTACCCTGACCTATTACTTTTTATAACTGTGTGTGTGTGTGTGTGTGTGTGTGTGTGTGTGTGTGTGTGTGTGTGTATATTCCCTCTTCTGGCTCATCCAAGTAGATTTGGAGATACTCTATAATAGCTTGTGTTAAACCCCACTTGACCCCACTGATAAAAAAGCACCATTCTCTCAAGAACCAGAGGAAGGTTGCGTTAGTTCTGCATCTCTCTCTGGTCACTTGAAGGGATAAATTAACTCTTTAATTGATGTGGTCTGTGAGCCACGCAGGAGGGAAACGAAGACGGGAAGGAAGGATGCTCGATTATTACTCAAATGAGAATTTCTTGGCTATAACATCGAATGTGATGAGGTCTGTGTGTGTGTCTCTGTCCTGTTTCTGTATTATTCCTATAAAAAAAAAAAATAAAAAAAAGCACACATATAGGAAAAAATGAAGCTTTGGCAACACTGGAATGCCCCTTGCCATGCAAATGGAGCTTATCGAAAAAAGAAAAAGGGGTGGTTGCTCTTAAAGCAACGAACCACAACCGTGTTCACACTGCTGCGAGTCTACTGACCTGCAGGGAGTCAGCAGCTCGGCCTGGACCCCCCTTCAGGGTCAGCTATTTGGAGTGGGTGGTGGGGTTACAGCTGGCAGGGCTTACAGGTACTGGTGAAATCTTGAGGTGGGTGCTTGATGTGTAGCCGGTCCTTGTTCGTGCCCATCTGCATCCCGAGGCAGTCCTGGTGTTTTGACCTGATTTTGAGTGATGGGAGACAAGGGGAACTCAGTGACAGTCATTGGGGGTCTTTTTTCGGAAGCCTCAGTCGGGGAGGCCACTACGGTGTGTCTGCGCCAGGCTCGTCTCTTCCTCCGTGTCTCGGGTGACAGCGGTTTTCGCAGTCCCACACTGCACAGGTCGTCGGCTGAGCCCAGCAGTCGGGCGCGGACCTGCTCCGCCAGAGACCTGCTGCCAGGGCCGGTGGGAGTGAAGGAGGCAGCCTCGCTGGGGGGCAGGGCCGGTTTGGGCCGGAACAGACGGAGACTCTCCTGGCTGCTGCCCGAAGACGGGTTGGTTCTGGAGGTGTCCCTCCTCTCTCTGGGTGTACCCTCCGACCCGGCCCTGTCACCCTGAGCCGTGGCCTCAGACAACTCCAACAGGTCTAGGGAGCGAGCCTTGGCTTTCTCCCCCTTCAGCTTCTTTCTGGCCAGAGTGTCACACTGGATCAGCTTGTGGGAGTTAAAGGAAGGCCGCGAGTGCAGTTTGTGAGTAGTGGAGGAGGAGGAGAAGGAGGATGACGAGGGCGTGGTGGATCGCGCCCCTCCTTCACTCCTCTCCGCAGAGTCTGGTGTGTGTGTGAGGGGTGTGGGCGGGGCGAGAACATTTGTGGGTGACAGAGCGTGGGGTTTGTAGTGTGTGTAGAGAAAGCTGCGTGGGGCTGCTGGCGCTTGTGTGTTCACAGGTGTCGTTGGGTGTTTGTCGGGTCTTTCCTGAGTGAGGGAGCGTGAGGCGAAGCCGCTCTCATTGTCCGTCTCGCTCACCAGCTCGCTGTGTTCGTCGTCAGCATCGTCCCCCCTCCCCTCTGACCCCAGGCTCCTCCCCAACGTGGAGAGGGTAGAGTAACCAGAAACGATAGAGCGTGCATCCTCTGGAGCTCGCCACTGCGGCCCCTTCACCTCCGCCCGCGCCTCCTCCTCTTGCAGCAGCATGGCCGCCTGCCTTCCTCCTGCCTCCTCTTCCTCCTTACAGCATGGTCGACTGGGAATAACCGCCACCACTTCTTCTTCTACCTCCTCTTTCACTCGGCTTTCTACAACTTCCTCATCTTCCTCCTCCTCTTCCTCTTCCTCCTCTTCATCGTCATCCTCCTCTCCCTCTGCTCGAGGAGCAGTGTCACCGATGGGTGACTCTGCCTCCTCTTCCTCCTCTGCCCCTAGATGTCCGGCTTTGATTGGCTCGTGCTCTGAGTCGTCGTCGGTGCTGCTTCCCACACGGCGACCGTTATGGCGCTTCCTGCGTTTTCGGCCCGTTACGGCTGACATGATGGACAGAGTCAGGAAGTCCTTTGCTGTGAGGTCTTTCTTTGACCCCCATGACCCCTGAAAAAAAAGAAACCTTACTGTTTTTTTGGTTTTTTTAGGACAATATGTGAGTGGTATACTGTATGAACAACCAGAGTAACCTTGTGCGAAAAGTGTAAAGATGGTACCTTCGATTTCGCTGAGTCACTGTTGGTTGAGTCTGGGGAAAAAGAAAATAAAGATCAGGTGCACTGGAGATAACAAAAGGCCAGGAAAGAGCAGTGAACGATCATGGTGGAGGACACAGAGGCAGTGGATGTGGTCATCACTTTTTTTTTTTTTTTTTTTTTAAAGGACAAAGCCACAAAAAAAAAAAACATTGGACAGAAAACTGCGGCTGCACCACTCTGCAGGGACTGAAACTTTAATCAATGACATCACAGCGGTGTTTTCCAGCAGCTGTAAAAATTGAAAACACCTGCTGTGAAATCACAAATTGGGTTGTTGCTATAATCTCAACGTGTTTTAAAGTTTGAAACCATTGGGAGCAGTGCTGCAGCAATTTTTGTATCTTCTTCCAGATTGAAAATTAATTAACCCTTACATTCTGTTCAGGGTCAAATTTGACCCATCGTTACACCGGAGATCAGTAAAAAAGCCTGAAATTTGATGAACTTAACATATAAAGAATTAAATATGTTCAACCCATATTTAACCAAAATGTCAAAAACGTTAATTTTTTTATGAAACACTAATTGTGAAAAAATCAAAATATGAACAGTATGTGAGGGTTAAAAGACAAATCCCCACCCCTAAATTCGTCCTCCTCTGTGTCCTCTGACCTTAACAGACCCCAAGAACAAACAAAAAAAAAACACTGATTTACACACTACTTGAGTAAATGTGAAGGAAAAACAATGATTGGGAAGCGGGGTGTTGGGAGGAAAACTGCATTAGGAAAACACAGCACACATCGATGATATCACCGAAAAACACACACTGATGATGATCAATCAGTGAGAGAAGCTTTAGGAGATGTGAAGGCAGAAATAATGTTCGAGTTGAGGGTGTGAAAAGAAACGTTCCCTCACAAACACAAACAGACATACAGTACACACTGATGCAGGATAAAAGCTCGGTTTTGTTTTGTTTTTTTTCACAGACATAGTTCACATATATCTACATCTCTTGAGAATGAAGGGGAAACAAAGGAAAGCTGCCTCTTTTTATAAATGGAGTTGTTTCTCAAACGCCGACATCATCTGTACATTTCAGTCCAATTTATTGTGTGTACTTCTTACATATATAGTGGCTCCATGGTGACCTTAACTTACCCTCATTCTCATTATACTGCAAACTGAATATGTTTTGTATTTTTAAGTGATTTGAAGAGGTCACTTGAGGGCTTAGACTAAACAATTTCTTGATAAATAGAACAATACAATATTGTAAAAGCATTACATGCTAACATATTAAATGTATCTCATGAGTCTGAGAACCTAAGTACTTTTTAAAAAAAGTTTGTACTGTATGTCATCCATTGTTCAAGTGGTGAATAGTTCAATCTTCCTATTTCACACTTAGAAGGAACTGTGAATGATTTTACTTTTATTATTAGCAATGTGCTGACTTAAGCTGTATTTTGAGAAACTAAAGGAGGAAGAGGAAATCCAGGCCACTATGAAGAAGTATAACACAAAATCTTGACAGAAATTGACTGTTGATGCGATTTGAGGCGCATCAGAAATGACACCACCTAGAGTCGCTCAGAGGCTAACAGTCAGGGTTTAGGAGCCTGATGATTGAACTGCACTTGACTGAAATGGCCCGTAGGATGGGTGGGGTTGACTCTCAGTGACAGACCACAGTGTCGGATACAGCGACTTTGACAGGCAGAGAGCATCCAGTCATCCGTTAATTTATTAGTCAGACTGGGACACTGAAGTGACACTCTCTTATAGAGACCTCAGTCTGACACTGAGAGGGAGACGCTGACTGTCAGGGGGGTAATGAAGACCATGGAGACATAAACCATCACCACCACTATCACTCTCTCTCTCTCTCTCTCTCTCTCTCTCTCTCTCTCCCTCTCTCCCACACACACACACACCCATTATTTCATTTTCACAATATGATGTGTTTTACTTGATTTTGTGTGCACACACACACACACACACACACACACGCACACACACACACGACATATTGCCAGGGGAGTTCCCATCCTACCGCAGTGGCTGCTCCACAGGCTCAGCTGAGAGAAGGAAATGCAGAAAACGTACAGAGAAAGTGAAAGATGAGCAACGTGGAGGGAAAAAAAAGAGGTCAGCAGAGAAGAGAGAAGTATCGGCACGCTATTAAAACACAGAAACACTCCAAGTGCTAACGGATGTAAGACTTCATCTCTTATGCTGCGTTCCAGATCTGTCGGAAAGTAGGGAATTCTGGCTTTAAACAGGGACAAACTTCCAAGGATGTAATTCAAGCAAGCGAGGAGTCTTAAGTTATCTAACATCATGCCAACATAGCAGCAGACAGTAGACGGTAGATAATTCTTTTAAATCATGTTACTTAAAAAGCTTCATCATAAGTCATTTAGTAATGTAGACAATAAAAAACATCTGTCATTGGAAGAAATTCATTCGCATACTTGTTTAATTTAATGGCTTTTTCTTGACACTCAATTGAAAGATAAACTGTATTGATCACAGCTGAGGAATTGTTTTTTTAACTTTTAAAATAAATCTGGCTTGACAGCTGTAGTTTTCTTCACTGGAACACATAATTTTAAATTTATGACCCAATAGTGGAGAATTTCCTGCTTCCGCCTTTGAGCAGAACGCAGCATCAGCTCTACGTTGAGAATTACAGCTACTACTCGAATGCTACTGGTCGATAGAAAGAAAGCAGAATGTAGCAGCGTGCTCACCTGAGGCCTCCCCGAGCAGAGCGGTCCTGCCGATGTTAGACAGCAGGTGGTCAATGTTAGGGGCGGGCTGTACATCCTCTGTGTCCACCGGCGTCTAGAGAGACAGACACAGGATGTAAAACATTCAGTTGCACGACAAAAGGGTGTGATTTACTGCTATCCTCTATCTGTTACTAAGCACAGATGCACACAATACAGAAGGTATTTTCGTCTTTAATGTAATTTCTTTTCAGATATGGCGTATGAATACATCTGTCAATCATAAAGATAAAACCCTAAAAAGTCAAATGTGATAAAGTCAGTTAATGATTATTCTTTTATAATAGCATAATCACTTCACTGTTTGATAAAAAGAAACACCACAAATGATAAATTACTGTTGCATAACTGAATCATAGTTATGAGGGAATGATTGCTAACTATAAGTGACGTTTATTCAGCACATTATTATTTTTTATTAATTCCATAAACATGCAATTTCATCTCGGATTCAGCCAAATTCCAGTCTTATCTTTCTTGAACACAAAAATTTCAACTATTTGGGAGGAATGAGTTTTCAATTAGAATAACACCATCACCAAATTATTACACAGATAGCTGCACAGCTCTGGTTTGTTGTTGGTTTACTTGTATCTAAAACTACATTCCCGACAGCAGATTTCTTTTTTGTTTTGTTTCGTAAAATATTAACATCTTAACTACTCACAACAAATTTGCAGAGATGTTATACAAAGTTATTTCACACCAGCTTGAAAAGATTCTCTTATCAAGCGCTGCAATTTTGCAAACGCTGTACACTGTTTGTTTCCATCTTGGAGCTACTGTATATCACTGTTTCTAAATAAATCCTTATGCTTTCACAGTCATATGGGAGAGATACCTTTTCATCTTTGTCTGGCTCTTCGTTGAAAAACCACATGTACTGGAAAGACAGAGAAATAAATATTTAGCATGAAAATCTGAGTGTTAATGTATTATATATAGCGTGTATGTGTGTGTGTTTGTGGGGCGTCTCTCACATGTTGGATGAGTGTTTCTACTATCTTGTATCGGTCAGGCATGTGTGTGACCATGTCTTTCATGTTATCCTCGGACGTCCTAACCAGAGTTGGCCCGAACACCAGGGCCAGGTTACGAGGTTCCATCTGCACACACATACCAAATCAAGACTCAGTGAATCCCAATAGCGTCATAGTTACCGATGATTGTGACAAATAATTGCACTTTAAAAATGCAATTTCCTCTCACTCACCTTATTTTTATCTGAGTTATCTGCTACAGTCTTCAAGTGACAAACCAAGAACTTCAAAGTGTGGTAATAATAATCTGGAAGGTCTCGAATCTGTGGGAGAGAGAGAGAGAGAGAGAGAGAGAGAGAGAGAGAGAGAGAGAGAGANAATGACAACACTGATAAACCTGCTGTACCTGTCACACCTCACTAAAACACACACACATATCTCCGTCACATGTTTAAATCCTGTTCAGATTCACTCATAATTAAACAAATGCATACCAGCTTCTTCATTGTCTTTAATCTGTCCGATGCACTCTCCATCCGATTGGCGTCAATGAAGTCATTGTATTTGTCTATAAAGGTATTTGAATATTAAAATACACATAAGATTAGGGTTTTATTTAAATGCAGTAAATGCGGCTTGTCGTAACATGTTTCGGACTCACCGTTTGTAAAGAGTGGCTCTGGAAGTTTGCGGAAAAAGGATTTGAGTAAACTGCTGACGACATTGAGATCCTGCCACTTCTGTTGACGTCAAAGAAGAAAGAGATTATATCAGTTCAACCTCTTATGCTGAATTAAGTTTATTCTGTTTTGACAGTGTCCTGGGTCTTTTATTTGTTCCTCACCTCCTCTGCAGGGTTGATGTCGACACCCTTGTTGAGCTGGTCCTGAAGCATCGACACCATAGCGTTGTTTCCCGGTACCCGGTAGATTCCCGTGTACTCCAGACCCATCTCCTCCACCAAACCACAGCAGATCTCCACAATCATCGGGATAAACTGAGACACAAGATGGAGAGATCACACAGAGAAGTATTATAATCAGAAACACAATAATCTTTATCAAATTGATCTCATTGCACTCAGATGGAGAAACTGAGACTGACTTTGTTATTAGCACCCGGTTGACATTCCTCTAGCCTCACACCAAAAGCTTTAGGCCCAGCTTTCTTTGTCTTCTTCATGATGTTAATTCCCCATGGAGATTTTGGGGGGCTGCTCTCATCTGGGGACACATCAAATAGTTATGACAGATAGCAAAAAAAAAGGGAAACTTTACCTGCGTGTTATCCACAGAATTATTATTTATTCACAAAGTAACACATAACTCTTTCAATTCAAAAAATAGTCTGGCTATTCCTCCCTCTAAATATGAAACTGAAGATAAACTATCCTAAACTGTACTTCTATAATGATCTTATTTGTAGTCTCGGAGGAAAATGGTGAAAAATATTCTTTCTGCAGTGAGAAAGTCGATTTTACTACTTTAATTTAATGCTGTTTGGTTAAGTTGTAAAGTTATCATAACTTTCAAAAAAAAAAGCTGAATGAATTATTTGCCCATTCTGGAGGTTTGATAGAATTATTTATTATTAATTTATCTTCTTAAATATGACTTTTGTTTGAGTACTGACTCCTCAATATGCAGCACACACTGCCAGCGCTGTTGATTTTTCTTCCACTGACCTTTGCCATCTGGTTTGGGTGAACGTGGCGCCCCGGCAGCATTTTCTGTTTTGGCTAGCAGGAAGGGAGGTTTCATGCGGGGCAGCCTGGGAGACGAGTCAGGTTTACTACTTGTTGGACTGCAGGGGGAGACGGAGAGACACGTTCAATTCAATCTGCCAGCCATGACAACAGGACAGTGCATTCAGTGGTGACAGCGGCTTCATTATGTTCAAGTGGAGTCTATTATCAGGCCACTCACCTTTGTTTCCTGTAATCATTCAGCTTCTTGTTTATAAGGGCCTGTCTGGAAAAGCCAAGCTCCTGCAGAAAATAAAAATGATGTGAGCTTTCTTTCTTTTTTTTTTTAGTATAAACAGACTACTGGTATTAAAATAAAATGTGTGTAAATGTGTGTCTTCTGACCTCGTTGTCCGTCTTGCTGTTCTCCCTGATGACTTTAATCCAGTCCAGCATGTCTTCTCGGTCCTCCGCCTGCAGCAGGTACTCGCAGAAGTCCTGGGTGGTCAGCCGCAGGGCGTGCTTTCGTTTGGTCTCACTGTATGCTATGTCCACCAGACAGCCCCGGATACTGATTGGCTGGTCGTCCTCAGCGCCCCCTCCGATGGTGGCCCCTCGAAGCACTGCCTCCCTCTTGTCCTTGTAGAGGAACAGTGAATGGGAGCGAAGCACTGAAAAGACCCGCTTCCACGGACGCATGCCGCTGCCCACCTTCTGTGAGGGGAAAGACAAGATGTGATGTAAGTGTTTGCTTTATTTCAATACTTTTCTGCCTTCAGTCATTCCTTGTCAAGCTGGATCTGCCCACCTTGCCCTTTTCTGTGAGGATTTGTTTGTAGTGCAACCATCCTTCTCGCCGTACGTCGCTGTAGGTGATGTTTCCCAGCTCTGAGGTGGAGTGGCGTTTGGAGCGAACCTCCTCTGCTGTTCCGAGGTTGTCCAGAGACTGAAACATACACACACAGAGGAAAACGTTCAGAGTGATGATTGATATGATATGCAATCTGTTAATGGACGGACTATTAAATGTAAAGTTCTTTTTGCCTTGAGACCTGAAAATGAAAAGTCATAAAATCTTTGACTTTCCCCTCTTTTTACTTCAGTGGGTGTGCTTAGATTTCAAACCTCACATCACAGTCGTAAAAATATCAACATCCTTAATAGTATATGACCCTGTGTGCCTTTGCCAAAAACTTTTTTTTCTTATTTTAGTCAAACTTTAGTTGCAGCCTTGTCTCTAAGGGCTAAAGGGGATTTCCAGTGTTTCCAGAGGCAGATTTTGTCATGGCTTCAGACATTTCTCCTCTTGCCACATTACATCATTTTGCAACTTGTGCACCAGCAGTTCATGCAGCGACCATCTAGTCTCTTTGTGTCTCTTTAAGTTGCCAAATGCTGCTTTTAAAACTCACATAAAAACAGTCCGTGTCAGACGTTTATTCAACCTGACAACTGGCAGTCAATTCAATATGAATCACTTAAGTTGCTATATTGGAAATTTGAAGCATACTGAGTGCTAAAATGAAAATGTCTCTTACAGTTTGATGTGTGGAAATCACCAGAGGCACAGAAAAAGCAGTATATGTTCACACCTAGTGGCTCAAATAAGCAAAAGGGTTTTAGGCAATATGTTTTGAACTCAGTGCTTTGTGAATAAATAGCACCACTGATTTTGCTATTTTATTGCACCTACTGCAGAAAGAATATATTTCATTGAAAAACATCAAAAAATTAAATTAAGATTTGAATCTTACAATTCGAATGTCTACTTTACTCTCTAAACAGTGTATGTTTGGTAAATTTGTCTGTTGAAACTGTATTCTGCACACATTTGTTAACAATTAGTCTTCACTAAATTACGTAATTGTTATTCTGTTGATAGTGGTTGATGGGAGTCTGACTGTGAGACCTTGTTTAGCTTACAAAAAGTTATTAAGTCATTCTTTTTCTACATGTTAGGAGGAGAGCTTACCCCATCTGTGAAGAAACTCTTCACTCTCTTTGGTAGCCTCCTGTGGAAAAAAGGGTTAAATGTCAATATGGCGCCCTACAGATTTTATACAGTAGATGACATTTAAACCCAATAGCAAACCAGTTTTCTAAGTTTCACAGTACTCACGAGAAGACTCGCCCTTCCTCTCTGAAAGTGTTGAGTCCTTCGTCACATGACTTGGAGCGCTCTGTGGTGATGGCTAGAAGATAGGAGGAACGGCGACTGGATTTAATACTGCCTGCTCAGTGAGAGGATGATTGAGTGGAGAGAAAAAAAAGACGAGAGAGAAAGAATAAAAAGAAACAAAGAGACAGACAGAGAGAGAGAAAAGACAGAATGTTGATGTAATGCCAATCACCAGAGTCAACGGCGTTGGATTAGGAAGTCGGAATAAGCGAGGGAGGAAGCAGGAGGAGGTTGGGAGTGAATGGGTGATGTGGTGAGGATGGAGTGTGGGGCGATGAGCTGGAGCGCTGGGTGGATTAAATGATCCCTGGTCTCTTTTCTCACCACTGGCATGCAGGTGTAGCCTTTCTAGAAACATACTGTCATGCACTGATCAATTCTTTAAAAAAAACTATCATGCAAAGAGGTTTGTCCAGTTTAAATCACACTGGGAATTCAATAAATCTGAACACACTGAATTTACATCACAGACCAGCCTTATGGCCTTCCATGCATGACTAAATAAGTATAAAACTGATCTAATTTTCTCTGTCTCAAACATGCAACTATAAATTCAGCATGCAAAAAGTAAATACAAACAATACTGGTTAAAAATCATTAATTAATCTCTTTCCAGTATTGAATCCTAAAAGTCTTGTTTTGAAGTGAAATAATCTACTAGTGCAGCTAGATTATTTCATCGTTTCCAACAATCACCTTTCAAGAAATTAGTGTCTTGAAAGAATACAGCACAAGTCAAACTGCTGCATTATAATAATAAAAAAATGCATTTGATTCAAAAGGAACTTATTTTTTATGATAAAATAAGACTTTTAGGTATACATTTTAGCAGAGAAAAGCAGAGGTGCTTACACCTCCCTGCAATTTACAGGCAAGTATAACAACCACATAGAATAAAGACACTGAGGAGTTTGTGCATGCTTCATAAATTGCCCTCTGAAGGAAAAGGAGAAATCATCCACGTTGCAAGTAAAAACCACATATCAGACGCTTTTCGGCTGCATGCAGCGGGGAAAAGGAGGGGAGGGGGAACTCACTGCAGTCGTGTGAGAAGAGCCTAGTGAGGGGGAAGGTGAAGGTGGGGGAGGCGGGGCTGGTGACCACGGCAGGCGCCGAATTCATGCCGCTGGACACCACGGAGGACGCCGGCACATGGCGGGCGCGCAAGTCAGCGCCGGGGCTGGTCGGCTCATCTGTGGGAGGTTGGAGGGGAAAGAGGAGTAGGGAGAGCAGGAATAGAAGATAAAGTGAAAGAGAAAGATGGGATAGGGTTAGGTGTTAGAGGAAAATGTCAGGAGGGAAAGAGGGAAAGGATAAAAGAGCAGGGGTTAGATTAATAGAAGGTGCGGAAGAGGAGAGGTTTTTAAGGGAGTTACGGTTGAATTAGTTCCCTCTAAACAAGAGAGAGAATTTAACCATTTACATTTCTTTCATCATAGCATTACAGTTCATTCATTCACCTTCAGATTAAAGATATACAACAATCATACTGTAGCATGAGGCATTTGTCAGAAGTGACCGACCAAACACACAAATACCCACTGTCAAATCCAGAAGAGGATCCAAAGAGGCTAAAAGGAACTAAAACATGTAGGATAGAACAAAATACAAATGCAACCTCACTAAAGCGAAGAAAAGACAAATAATTTAGAGATACTGCAGTACCTGAGTCTTCT
>JANJYP010076578.1:0-15177 GCA_024605115.1 Rastrelliger brachysoma
ACGAACCTAGTCACTAGTCCAGAATATTCCATGGTAACGAGCGGGTTACATTATGTTTCACACATATCATGCCATTCTTCCTGAATAATGTTGATGTCCAGTTCCCTTTCCCATTTCTCCTTGATGTACAGCGTGGAAGCGGCCTCTGAGTCTCTTAGGCTTTGATACAGTGTTAATATTACCTTGAGATTGTCTCCACTGTATGTCATGTTCATTACTTCAATTACACCATTCAAAGTTTTCACAGTCTGTATTTCCTTCATAAAATAATCCCCTAACTGCAAATACCTAAAGTGTTCCCTATTCTCCAATCCATAACTCGTTTTCAGCTCTTGAAAGCTCATTATATGCCTCCTCTTTGTTAATGTACACATGGCTGTAAGGCCTTCTCCAGCCCAGTCCCTGAATTTGTGATCATTCAAGTCTGGTTTAAATCTTTCATCATATGCAAACCAACTTAACAATTTTATATCTCTTTCTAATTTATATTGTTTAACTAAATCAAACCAAATATTCAATGTGTGTAACGTTATTGGATCAATCGAGTCTTGTATTGATTTCTTCAATCCAGGGTTGCCAATCAGGGACTGGGTAGGAATGCCCGCCACCGTCCTCTCAATATCTTTTCACTTTGCGCAATATTCCTTGTCACACCATTTGACTATCGGCCTAAGTTGTGCTGAGCGATAATAGTCTTTCAGGTTTGGGAGCGATAATAGTCTTTCAGGTTTGGGAGTGCCATGCCTCCCTTATCTTTTCCTAGTTGAAGTGTACCATATCTTATCCATGGTCTTTTACCATTCCACACAAATCTGGATATCATTTTATCCCACTTTGAACTTTTCTTGAGGAATATTGATAGGCAGTGATTGGAAAAAAATATAATAATCTAGGGAGGATGTTGGTTTTAATTATTTCTATTCTCGAGTTGAAATCTAATGGCAGAGTTGACCATCTTTCTATGTCTCTACTAATCTGAAGATGAATCTTATCTTAATCTTTGCTTCATGGGTTGTTTTGTTAGAGTCACCCCAAGATATTTGATAGTTTTAGTGTGCCATTTTAATTTATAGACTTCCTTGATTTCTGGGGATGAGATATAGTTAAAGGTCAGAATCTGTGTTTTATTCACATTTATTCTATATCCTGAGTGATCACTAAATGTATCTATAAGTTGCATCGACTGTGTAAAATTTGATTTGGGTGTGTCCAGGTATATAATGATATCATCCGCAAATAGGCTTATTATATGTTCTTGTCCATTGATAGTAATTCCTTTAATTTCCTGACTCTGTCTGATTGCCTGTGCTAATGGCTCAATATATAGAGCAAAGAGAAGTGGAGATAGACAGCATCCCTGTCGGGTGCCTCTTCCTAGTGTTATTCTCTCTGTTGAGCTCCCATTAACTTTTATTCTGGCTGTAGGGTTTTGATAGATAGTTTTAATACAGTTAATCAAGTCTTCATTAAATCCAAAACGTTCTAATACTAAATATAGGAAATTCCAATTTACACTATCAAAGGCCTTTTCGGCATCCAGGCTCAGCAGAACAGCACTGTTTTTATTAGTTTGTATTGTGTTAATTATTTGAATGGTCCTCCTAATACTGTCTTGTGTTTGGCGTCCTGTAATGAAGCCAGTTTGGTCCTCATCGATCAAGTCATTCAAGAATTCCTCATATCTTTGCGCAATAATAGATGTGTATATCTTGCAATCCACATTAAGAACTGACACTGGTCTAAAATTGTTACAGTATTTAGTATCTTTTCCTTCTTTGGGAATTATTGAAATTATTGCCTCTTTCCAGGATGGTGGTAAATGACCCTCCTTGAGAGTCCATTTGAAGGAGGGTTCAAACAGAGGTACCAGTTCCCCCTTAAAAGATTTGTACCACTCTGATGGGAAACCATCATCTCCAGGGGTTTTATTGGATTTAAGTTTGGATATAGCTTTGGCTATTTCTTCAGGTGTTATAGGAGTGGTGAGATTGTCATTTTGTAGTTGTCCAATGGCTGGTAAATCAAGTAGGTTGAGAAACTGGCTTTTCGCCTCCTCGCTAGATGAGGATGTTTGAGTATACAAGTTTTTGTAGTACTCTTTAAATATGGTCTCTATTTTTGCAACATTATATTTTAGCTGGTCTGATTGAGGATCTCTGATTTTGTGTATTTGTAGTGCCTGCTGTTTCCTAATTCGTCTTGCCAGTAGCCTGGTAGCTTTAGGGCCAGTTTCATAGTATTCCTGTTTCACATATGAGTTTTTTCTCTATCTCTCCTCTCAGGATTTTATCTATCTCCCCTTTGACAGTCTTCATTTCCTTCAAGAGTTCAGTTCTTTGGGTGTTTTGATAATTTATTTCCAGGTTTTTTTTAATTTTTCAGTCAGATTGAGATACGTTGCTTGTTTTAGTTTCTTTTGATGTGCAGTTATAGCAATCAATTTTCCTCTAATTACAGCCTTTAAAGTGTCCCATAAGATAGCTGGTTTCCAGGTCGTGTTTTTTTATGTATATTATTTATTTGCACAGTTAAATGGACTGTGTTATGATCGGAAATATCAGCCACCCCAATTTTACAGTCCTTTACCTTATGTAGGTCCCAATTGTTCATAAATATGTAGTCTATTCTAGAGTGAGTGTCGTGTGTGTTGGAATAATGTGTATAGTCTTTTTCTGTTGGGTGAAGTTCTCTCCATATGTCTATCAAACCCTTCAGTAACATATTCATGAATTTAGTTAAATGGGTCTTACTTCTTTTCATGCTTGTTGTATCCATCTTATGATCTAGAATTATATTAAAATCTCCTGCACATATCATAATGCCTTCTGATTCTGATGCTATGATTGTAAATAGGGTCTTAAAAAAATCAGTATTCCTTTCTCTTTTAGGACTCTTAAATATTCCTTTCTTTTCCGGATGACCGCGGTGGCGTAGTCGTGCTCAAAAGAGAGTTGTCCGTTGTGGTAGTGAACTTTTTTCTTCCAGGCTTCCTTCAGCACCGTCTCCTTTACTGTGTATTGTAGGAAGTTCACCACAGTAGATCTCGGGGGTTTATCAGTGTCTGGTGGTTTTGGCATTTTGTTTTTTCTGTCTTCTTGATCTGCCCCCCCTTTCCATCTCTGATTCAAATGTGATTTTCTTTCAAATTATCCGAGTTTGGAGTTTGTTTTGTCGAGTCTTGATTGGGAGCTAATTATCTAGGCTGCCATTTTAGGTGGAGTCCAACCGGAAGTCCATCATCATTTGCAATTTCATTGCACATCTTATGCCAGTTTATAATATTTTTCTCCCACAGATTCCAGGACTAAAAGCCTAATAGACACTCCCAAAGCACCTTCTGGACATTCACATTGCATCACACGTTTCAACATCCTTACATACACTCCAAGGCACCAGAGCAAATATGAGTGAGGACAAACCAGCTGAGATGGCGGAAACTGCCACTGAGGTGAACTCTGTTCCTAACGGGAAAGGCCATGAACCTGGAGAGGAGATCACAGCATCAACCAAAACACTACCTGCAGAGGACTGTGAAAAGTGAGTATACTCCTATTTATGTATATACTTTTATGCTGATCGGGAATGCTTTTAAATGCACTGTTTTGTCACTGGAAGGAATTTGTTATTGTTATTATGCGATACAATGTACTGCATTTTAGTCTTAGTCTAAGTTAGTCTTCAGTGTTCTGAAATACATTTAGGATCTCAGACAGTGTGTCCTTTTTCTTCATTGCTTTTGCAGCCAGTGTGACCTCTTTGACATTCATTTGGCACTAAATGACAATACAGTGCAGTGTGTTATGTAGCAACAGAACATGGAGTTGAATAGGTACATCCATTTTACAGAAACAAGATATGATGTACCTTATGTAACAGGCAAAAGGCATCAATACCTAAGATAATGTACATTAGAGAAATACAATGTAGAAGCTAATTTATGTGTTTTGTCATCCAACTGCCTGGAGTGCAAGTGCAGCCTAGTAATGATAGTGACTGCCCCATAACTACATGGCTGAAGGCGCAATCCTTGTAACAACAAATATTTTGTGTATTAACTGCCTGGTGAAGTGCCCTTGTACAAGACAATCACTTCTTAAAGGCTTATACATTGTATTAGAATGTTTACTGGATAATTGAGAGAGCTTAATGCCCAATTATCATATCACTGCTTGTCTTGTTGTCATTTTGTTCCCTGTAATCGACGGTTCAATTAAAGCTTCACTCCCTTGGAGACAATTGGTTATAGATGCTCCCTTCACTGCATTATTTATCTTGTTATATTATGACTGAGGGTGTTGTTTTCCACTTTGTGCTCTCGTTGGGTGATGGATTGCTTCTCTCTACATTGATAGTGGGGAAAATATACCCAATAGTGCCCAGAATGCAAGGTATGTAGAATAAATTGGAGTATGTTTTTTATGCTTTTAAATGTGTTTCAAATCGAGGTTGCTATATGTTTCAGTTGTATTTGTGTAATAATAAGAGTAGATGCACAGAAAAGGCTTGATCTAAACTTGAGCCTGTTCTATAAAGAAACAATTGTTTGCAATGAATGTCGAGTGAATTTGTTTTCTGTGTTGTTACTTTTTGTTCTTATGAATGTTTCTTTCCATTAGTCCCCACAGAACTGAAAACACAGGGGCCAACCTCCCAGAGAGCCAGGAGTTCTTATCAGGTGTAGAGGAAAAGAAGACCACACGATTTACAGATGTAAGTTTTAACAAACCCAACAGTCTACTCTCAGTGGAAGCTCATATACAATATGCACAGTACTTGCATGTAGTACAGGAGTATTTAATATGTTTATTTATCTCCTCTGTCTTAACACTGGTTATAGTTTGAAGGAAAGACCTCATTCGGGATGTCAGTCTTCAACCTGGGGAATGCAATCATGGGAAGTGGAATCCTTGGACTTGCATATGCAATGGCCAATACGGGGGTCATCCTGTTCTTGTAAGTCATTCATAAACATCTGATATCACCAAACAATGTGTAAACATAAATTTTACGATTGTAAAATGGAAATGCCAGAGCTGAATTGCAGCTTGCAGATGTTTTCTGACTCATTTTCTTCCCACTAAAGTCTTTCCAGTGGAGTCCTGCCTCACATATAAATAGCACCTAATTGTCTTGTATTAGGCAGCAGACCATGTTTATGACACAGAAGTCGATCACACAAATTAGTTTGACAGATATGGGCTCAGATTAAAAGCATAGTGGTAATCATTTACTCGTGTTATAAACTAAAGCAATTGCGATCACACATGCAAAATAGCCATATTCATTTTGTGGAGCTGGTTCTTCGCCTTCCACAGTGGGCGTACATATTGTGTAACAGCATCTTTGCAATAGTAACATCAGTAGCTTCTAGGTTTATGGTTTATATTTTCATGCATGTTTTTATAATCTCATTTAAATGTACTGTACTGTAGGTTGCAAGCCCAGATTATCCATATATTGCATTGGGTGAGTGCCCAGGGTACCAGCCAATGGGGGGAAGTGGAGGTGGGCACCAAATGATTAAGTCAGAGAGATCAATAAAATATTGGTCATAGTTTCTATTACATCCTCTATATATTATTTACTGGAAGACAGGTATATATATTACAATATATTGTAACGAACTGGGCATGTTACTGATGTGTGTGTTATAAATAAGATAGTTTAAGACCGGATTCTGTACTGTTAAGTGATAGTGCTGGGTTGTCAGTGAACGCGTCTCAAGAATGAGATGCTGCGGCTAACATGTGGGTAAGTCATTCTTTGCTGGAAAAAGTAAAATGGCAGCACTTGTGTGGCTAGTGGACTTTTCTTATTAGGCTTTTGTTGTTTTTGGCGTTGGCTATGTAGCCACAGTAGCCTGTGTTACAGTCAGGAATAAAGAGCCAGCTAAACCAGCAAACATCTCGGTGTGTGGTTATTGAGGGACCGTCGTCTTCTTGTGATACTGGGGTGAACCTGACTGGGACTGCTGGTACACCCTAATGACTGTTGAGGAGACGTGCTGTTCTGCACTGGTGAACATGGGCTGTTCAGAAACCCTGATAAGACCTGCCGTGTTAGGGAAGGGGACTACAGTTTTCCCCACCATAGTGAAACTATAGACTGTTACTGGAGAGCGGGCACATGTGGTGGGTGAGTTAGTAGTAACTCTGGAGTTAGGAAATAAGGGGGTTTGCTGCCCATTGTGGGTTGCATATCTGGAAGACTGTATACTGGGTCTGGATGTCCTTAATTGTGCGTTCACTGTCACATTTTGTCTTCATTGCTTCATCTTGCAATGATGTAATAACCTACCTCCCGCTATTAACAACCATATAGCTGCACTTTATTTTTTGTGGACATCCAATTTGGACCAGAAACCCAAACACCACTGTGTCTGTCTGCATGATATCCCTGGAGACACACACACAGCTGGGTGAATATCATCCCCTCCTCCACGAGTGTTGTGTCTGTGTCAACGAGATTAAGACAGAAGCAGGTGCTGCGGTTGTTTTTCACTGTCAGAGGATGATGAGGGCTAAACAGATCTCATCCAACACCGCATCAAAACTGGAGGCCCGTTAGGATGAGACTGAACCGTGCAGGAGATGCAATCTCATCAAGCCTTCCATCAGTTCTTGGGCCACCCCTGTTGTCATGGTCCCCAAGAAGACACAGGTTGAGTAGTTCTCTGTGTATTTCAGACCCTTCAATAAAGTAACCAGAAAGGACCCACTTACGTATTGAGGAGGCCCTGGACATGGTGGCAAGGTCTTCCTGGTTCTCTTTGCTAGACCTCTGCAGTGGATATTGGCAAATCCCCTTTGCCCCAGATGCCAGCCTTCATCACCAGGAGGTGCTTGTGTCAGTTCAAAGTCCTTCCGTTTGGCCTCTGCAATTTGAGAGATTGATGGACAAGGTGCTTGCTGGTATCCCCTGCCATGAGTGTGTTGTGTACCTGGACGGCATTCTTGTGCATGGGGAGTCCTTTGAGTCAGCCCTCGGGGCTCTTAGGTGGGTGTTGGAGAGGGTAGTGGCAGCAAGAGATGGGAGATCTCATTCCTGGGCCAAGGACTTGGGAAAGGCAGAATTAGCACCATGGATGACAAGGTGCAAATTGTGAAGGACTGGCCCACCCCCAGCTCTATGTGGGAGTTGAAGAGTTTTCTCGGACTGTCCTCCTATTGTAGGAGGTTTGTGAAGGGGTTCTCCTGCATTGCTGCACCCCTGTTCCAGCTACTACAGAAAGTTAAGACTGCGTGGGCAGAGGAGTGCCAGGCATCATTCACTTCACCACAGAGGGCCCTCACGGATGCCCCGGTCCTTGTACCACCTCACCTTGTCCTGCCTTTTGTCCTTGATACAGATGCCAACAGTATCAGGTCAGGGGCTGTGCTGTCACAGGTGATGCTTGGAGGGGAGAGAATGTTGGGATATCACAGCAGGATATTCAACTGTGCTGAATATTGCTACTGTGGTAGTTACTGGATACAGCTGAGTGGGGGCACAAACAGGAGGACAGCAACATCAGAAACTAATGAAACTAATGAGGTGCAGTTGAGGATTTAATGAATGACTTCACCTGCACAAAATCATGTGAGATGATGTTCTGCCAAGGGTAAGGCTTATGGACGGTCCACACTAAGAACAATAACTATAACAATAACTATTTATAAGCAATAACGTCCTGTAAACAGCTGCTGGTTCCAGCTGTGTCTGCATCTCCAAACTGAGTCAACACAGCAGCACATGTTAAAGCAGAGACACACAGTATGAATACACATCTGAACACTGAAACACTGTAATAGAGAACAAAACTCCAGCATTTTTATAATTGTGACATGGACTCAACCATCCACAATAGTTAGAATGATTTTTAAACAACATATTTATAGTTACTGTTATAGTTCTTGGTGTTGGTGGACCTTTATGTTATTTCTAGGAAAATATGTGATGCAGTGTGGTCAGTTTAATAGACCTATGTAATAATCTGGCCTATGTCTGAATCAGCACCATGGAGGTGTAGAGAAAGAGGAAACTATACTATTTATTTCAGCAGGGTAGTAAATTTACTGCTGATAGAAAATGTTTTCTTATGTTGATATTTTTATATATGCTTGCAGCGGTCATTATTGGGATTACCTTATTTGGTTGTTATTTATGCAATGATTTTGGTAATGGTTTAGCATGGAGCCTTCATACAGGACATCTATTATGGAGATAACATTGAGGCGTGAGATGCATTCAGATTTCAGCATCAGTGCGTAGGCTTGTAGGTCCATTTGTTGTGTTTTGGTTGCATCTTATCCTCTTCAGTATGTGCAGTAAGCCTGCACTTTAATTTTATGTTATTGTAAATCTATGGTGTTCTTGCCATAGTAAATGTCATTTTTACATGTAAAGTCAAAGGAGAGGGGCAATTCAAGAATAGCCACCCTGAGGCACTCTAGGGTGTTAATCCGGGCCTGGTAGATTGCCAGCATTTCAGCTGGAGCAAGTTCTCTCGCTGTTACTCTATGACAGCAGAGAGTAACAAGAATGAATAATGAGTACTCACTCAAACATTTGATATTCTGTTTTTGGCACTACCCTTCTCTCACAAGATTTAGCTATCTTCTTTCCCCTGAACTCCCCAAACACACATGAAGACATCTGCACTTTTTAATTAAAGAATAAGGCTATCATTATTTCATTTTACGTATTGTTAACAAATACCATGATGAGATTAAATCCATCAGTACATCAGTTGGTCTTTCCACACTCTTAACTTTTTGTTCCCACCGGTTTCTGTTTTGCTTTCTTTAAAACCTTTATTAGATAACACATGTGGCCATGCAATCTTGATTAAATGTGGATGGCTGTTGCTCAGAAGGTAAAGTGAGTCATGCACTAATTGGAAGGTCAGTCATTTGATTCCTGGCTCCTCCGATATGCATGTCAAAATGTCCTTGGGCAAAGCACTAAACACCAAATTGCTCCTGATGGCTGCACAAGTGATGTGTGAATGGATAGTTCCTCATCATGGGCAGGTTGACACCCTGCATGGCAGCCTCTGCCATCAGCATATGCATGTGTGTGTGAATGTGTGAATGTGACTTTTAGTGTGAAAGTGCTTTGAATGGTTGGAAGACTAGAAATGTGCTATATAAATGCAGTGAATATACTATTTTGATTATAGACACAGATGGGAAATGAGAGGTTGACCATTTAGCTCTCAGGACACAGATATCCATTTTGAAAAAAAATAGTCAGGAAGTTGTTGGTTTTTTTGTTTCTTTAACCATGTTCATAGTATTAAAGGAACGTGTTATCTGATGAAAAGCTCTGCCATTAATACATCTCATAACATTCTTAGTATGTTTGCTTTAAAACATGCATTTTTTTCAGCTTTTGGATGACAGTGGATACCTGTGGTGCAGATCAGTTTTTCGCTACACAGACAATACATGTTAGCAGACTGTAAGTGCGTTAACCAGATATATGTTCTCACAGTTTCAGCAAGGGGATTGATGGTAATTCATAGTGAATGGATCCTGCAAATATTAAAATACTTTCAAGAGTGGAAAATAACTTTTTATTGCTGTCAAAGCTGTATGTGCCTACAAAGCCTGTTTAGGTATTACACGAACAGGATCCATTTCAAATGATCCCTTCCTGTTCATCAAAATGATAAGACTTATGCTTCTGGTGGATAACCTCCCTTCTATGATTGATAACATGGTGCTAGTTTGCAAAGATGGGTGATGCTGAAGCTGACTGATCCCCTATCAAAGCAATGATTAAACAAATGTTATTCAAGGAAACTATTTCAGCTCTTTTTCAAGGCACTCTTGCCTAGAGGATTTTCCTAATGTTAGAGAAAACTTCTTATTTTTGAGCTGAGCTGTGTGACTGTGGTTTTGTCAAACTGTCTGCTGTCTGGATTTGTTGAACCCTTTGTCATTGATCACCAATGTTTTTGACACTTTGCCAGATAGGAGCTGAAATAAATACGGTAGCTGATAAGTCTACACTTTGATGAAAACACATAATTGCAAATTAATAGTATGTGACTGAATACAACAGATAGTGTTTATTTTTTCATCCTGTTGTAGATGAAAGGCTGAGTCTTTGTGTGCATATCTGCATGATCTTGTACTGTATCAAACAATAGACTAAGCACTGGGAAATACAAGCAGGGTCAGCTACATTCTACTATATGTTATAGGTTTGACTCCAGGCTGGTGATTGCCTAAATACTCACATTTGTTCTCCTTGTGCTCTTTGTCATTGTGAATCCTAGATCATGCTCCTAAAGGGGACAGAAGACCTATATGAGTAGAACATGTTTACTCAAAAGCAACACCAAAGGCAAAAATAAATGTTTACAACAAAGTTTAGGCCTGTTGCTCAGTATTTTCTGTTACAAAAATTGTCTCATAACCTACGAATAGCCTATTTGAGATACTGCACTGTACTCTGCACTATACTTTTAACTTCCCTTCACTGACTTCAAAACTACTGTAGTTGACTTATTGTTTGGGTTTAACTAAATTGTAACTGCATTTATGGTTTATATGGCTCTGAGTACACCTTCTATCAGAGGCTGTGACAGGTCAGCGGCCCCAGCCTGGGTAGGAATGCAGTGGGGTGGAAAGTTGTGAGCAGAGCCACAGGGACAGTGTCAGTCCGTCTGTCAGCAGATCTGTCCTCCTACTGCCACTTGACCAAATTCTCCACTACAAGTCGGCACAACATTCCTTCACACTTGCCCACAAAAAACCCCCCCAATAAAACAAAACCAAACAAAAAACCTGTTAACTGGCCAAGAGTTGAAGTTGAAGTGAAAAATGTGATGTCTTGCTATTCCTAAAGAAGAGAGGAATAGAGAGTGTGTATGTGAGTGAAAGAGAGACAGAAAGTTAATGTCGCCAACAGTAACAGGAGGAAGAAAATAGAAAATTGTTGGAATGAAGTGGTTAGCCAAGAGAGAGTTAGTACATTTAGAAAACTTCTTTCTGCAGAGGTTTTATCCTAGGGTGAAAAAATTAAAAACATAAATTTTAATGTCACAAATATGAACTTCGCAAATAAAAACAACAGCTTTTATTTGCATTATTGTTTTGTAATTCATATGAAACATTTCAACATCATAATCAGTGTGCTTGTGTGTAATAAATGTAGTCACAGAATGCAGGTTTTCTGACAGTGAAAATGTTTTAATAAGTCAATACCTTAAAGGAATAGTTCACCAAAAAATGAAATTCAGTCATTTTTTGGTGATAATGAGAGATGAAAAGATCCATAGAAATACACAAAAATTTTGTAATATTCCACCATACTAATCGTCTGCTGCAATTCAAGAGTTGTGAAGTAGAAATATCTAGAGTTTACTCAAAATGTCATTTAGTACATTTTTATAACCTGAAAAATCACTACACCAGAACCTGTCTGGAGGTGTGCTCATGCACTATGGGAACCGTGCAACGAGAACTTGAGACAGATAACCACCAGACATTTTTCCTTTTTTCTTTCAAAGTTTCAAATCACTAGTGCAGTAAGATCCCTCTTGTGTTTGTGTGTAGTTCAGTCGCTCAGGGTGATCAGTACTTGAAGAAAGCAGATTACTGAAGATGGAGTTGCTAACTGTTATTGTGACTGAAGTGGGTTATTCCACCACTGAGGAACAAAGAGGAATGAGATTAATGTTGATAAGGGATTTTCCTCATTCTGTCAATCTCAGCATTGAAATGGAAAAGTTTCTTTGAAATAGTCCATCTGGTGTATGATTACTCTTTGTGGCAGGGGGCAGATGCTCAAACAGGGCAACCTCCTAGGCTCAGCTGGAGTAACAATCCAGTGTAAAGACAAGCCATGGGGATTTCCAAGAAATGCGTTTTTATACTGCAGCTGTATAAATAACCTATAGAGTGAATATACAATGCAATGTATAAAACTGAAGTTTTACTTGTCATTGAGAAAACACTTATGATGATGCTATAGTGGTGTTTTACTATTGTTACTGAGACAAGGGATAGTACTCATTACTTAATTATTTGTATGTGTCCTATGTTTTGTCTTTTCAGGGTTCTTCTAACAGTGGTGGCAGCCCTTTCATCATATTCCATCCATTTACTGCTTAAGTGTTCTGGTATTGTAGGTATGTATGTGGTCTGCTTCTTCTGATTAGGAAACTTACAGGGATAGACAGTGTGAAAAAGTTCTTAAATATGTGAATCCCCCTAGTACTTTACTCCAGCGACACAATTTCAAGTCACATCTACGTGTAATGTGATTTATAGACTCTCTATAGAACTATATGATGCTAGTATGGATTTCAGACAAGATAATATACTTTTATCTGATGTTTGTGGATCAGGCATTCGTGCATATGAGCAGCTCGGCTACAGGGCCTTTGGGACCCCGGGAAAGATGGCGGCAGGTATTGCCATCACACTGCAAAACATAGGAGGTGAGATCACACACCACTATCTGTCCTCACACATTTACACACACATTTTTTTAATTTTCTGTGACATCTCTGGGATGATGCTCATAGGACTCTGTGACTTGTTGCCTGAGCTGATGTGTAGTATTTATGTATATATACTGTATACTCTGATTCTGTTTTATGTATGATGGTGATTGGCTCACTCGGTGGCGCTGTTGGTTAGAGCGTAAGCCATGTAGAGCAATGCTCGTGGTGGACCTCGGTTCAAGTCCCGGCCGGAGCGTCCTTTACCGCATGTCTACTATCCCTTCTCTCTCTCCCATTTCCTGTCTACCAACTTTACAATAAAGGCATCTTTGCCAAAAAAACTTAAATAAAAAATATGAGAGTGATTTCATAGTTGTTCTCTACATTAACCATATATTTATGTATTATATATATATGCATATTTTAATACTAACTCTCTCTCTCTCTCTCTCTCTCTCTCTCTCTCTCTCTCTCTCTCTCCCTCCCTCCCTCTCTCTCCCTCTCTGTGTGTGTGTGTGTCTGTGTGTGTGTGTGTGTGTGTGTGTCTCCAATTCACAGCCATGTCCAGTTACCTGTACATAGTAAAGTATGAATTTCCTCTGGTCATCCAGGCCTTTCTGAAAGTGGATAACCCTGCAGGGTGAGTGGTCAATGCATGACACAAAAATTACTCATTCACACTGTGCAATAGCATGTGGCATCATGCATAGGGAACACTATGTCATTGTTAAAATAATTTATTTCTGTTCTTTCAGGAAATTATTGGTATTGGATTAACTTAAGAGAGCATGTTTAAAGTTAAGATTTCAGTCCAAACCTGTGCTTACTGATGATAAGAGGTGCATCAAGCACAACTTGATCAGCCTATTTATCAGAAATACAACTAAATACAAGAGCTACTGGTTTATCTGTTTACAGTGCAACTAAACAAACCCATGTTTTTTTAATATGAAACATTTCTCCCTCTTGCCATAAATAACCACAGTCTTACCTCATGCTGTGCACAGGAAATGTAGACCTCCACACATCAGGAGGAAATAGTAAAATCAGTTGGTTACCTTGCTTATGGATTGGTTTGCAGTCTGTTGCCTTTAGCTTTTCATCCAACAACTCACTGTGGCTTTTACTCCTACCAATATTTAAAATTGATCAACTGTTATAAAAAATCCCAAAATTTGTGAAAACAACAGCTTAGCAACATAAAGCTGACTAACTGAAATGGCACAGGATCTTCCTCACAGTGATTTAAATCATCATTTCATTGTAATACAGGGGTATTCAAAATATCATACCAATCTCAAGCAAGTCCAGTATGCTTACATTTTCAATAAGAAGTATATAGGGCCTCATGTAAGAGCCACTGCCACTGTAAACATCATTGACAGTTTCTGCCTTCCTTTTACATGGGGAGAAGCGTCTTTGACTTAGAACTACAATGTCTTAATCTGGAGTTTAAATTTGATATTAAAATGAACTAAAATGAAACATACTTACTAAATTTACTACTCTACAAAGCTAAATATATAACTAGGGAGGGAGTTTACAGAATATTTTTTATATTTAATTTGATACTATTTATTATTATTTATTTGCATATTTTGGCACAGCAACTTAAAGATTCCAGTACAATACTAGAAAACTATTCTCACTTTGACAATTGCCTCAGGATCTTTCTGCAGGTCCAGTATCTTCTGTTGCACATCACACACTGTAGGCTACAATAACTTATTCACTTGCTTTATATCTAAGTTACTGCCATTTTCTTTGACTACCTCCCATCACGTAACTCTTTTTTTAGAGAGATATTTTTTAGCATCTAACTCCATGTCAACCCATTCCCTCTTTGTTTCTGTCACATCGCAGCATTGCACTGATGAGACATCATTGACAGCTGTAATAATATTTTATTGTTTCAGGTCCTTTGCTGCTGAGACTCTAAATTTGTTATGTTTTGGTGATGATTTCTGAAAGCAGCACTTGAAAACAGACCAAAAATCTGTTTTGCTCTTTGTTAACATTCTAATACTCTTGTAAAGGAATTTTGCCCATAAAATGTAATAGCATGTATACAGTGGTGGAAAAACTTTTTCTGACACCCCATGCATTTGAAATATTGAATTAAGAATCATTCTTAGGTTTTCAAGTACAATTTATTTTAGTATAGTCACAGCCCAAATTCTAAATAAATCTTAAAATGACATTAAAAACTTAAAATTGATTGGTTCCATAAAAATACATTCGAATTTTTGCGTATTTGGTCATTTTGGTACCAGTGATCCACTAATGAGGGTCATGCTTTTTATTAAAAGATACAATTTTTGTTGCCATGCTCCGTAAAGATTTTCAGCCCATTGAGATACATTTAAAGGGTGTCTGAAACCTTTTTTCCACCACTGTGAACAGTTTAGGGCTGGTAAGTGTTCTAATGATAAAATTCATGAACACACATGATCAGGTGATGTTCATTAGGCTGAAATCAATGATTTAAGTTTTGGCAGTTAAGAGAGTTTGTTGATTCTGACTTCCAAGACTCATGAAACCTCACAGAAAACAATAAGATTTCATGATAGGAATACAAAAATGTTCTTACATGAGGCATTTTTTTTCTACATGAAATTCTGAACTACTTGAAAAAATAAAATTACATACAGGATCAGAATTGCAGTGAGGATTGAAGTGATACATCTGGTTAAGTGTGACTTTTGTCGACACTGCCATACCTTCCAAAGATTAGAAAA
>JANJYP010076579.1:0-14105 GCA_024605115.1 Rastrelliger brachysoma
AGCCAGTTGAGCAATCATTGTGACTGAAGTTCCTGCCAACCGTGCCCCAACCACAAACCCTCCTTCAAAGCCACTTAGATCTTTTCCTTTTGCCAACTTGATACAGAAAGAAACTGGGTCTGCTCTGCATTTTATACATGCCACAGAGCATGATGGGATGTTTATTGCTTAATTTTACCATCAAGTTCACCTCTGTGGAAACATCTGCATTAGTTAGGTTTTTACATTCATTTATTCAGGTTTTTTCCTTCAATTTGTCAAGTGACCTCATATGCTCCTAATTCTGGAGAAGCGTCATACATGTCTACATTATGTGTGCTGTCCAGGTTCACTGATGATTTTATTTTGCTTGGGAGGAGCTTCAGCTCAGTTTGTGATCCAGTAAGAGCCCATTCTGATCATCTCCTTTCAACAGATGCTGCGGGCAGCTTTAGGTTTAACAGATATATGGCATTGCCATAAATTAGATGAATAATGAATGAATGTGATTACAGCTGATACTATACAAATGTAGGCATGGTATTTTATCCTCTCTGAAACTCATATAGAACAAAATACTGTAAATTCAACAAAAAGTTTAAACATTTGGTTTAATGGTAGTGGACAAGACATCAGATTTTTTTTTTCTCGATAAAGCCAAATTCTGTTTCTTCTATAGAAGTGAATTCAGAGGCATTTAAAGTTACATATAAAGGGTTGATAATTAGTTACTCTGCTATAAAACACAGCAGAAAGAAGAACGGTTTATCAATGACAGCACATGAAAGATCCTTATCATCTGGAATTCATCATTTTATACAGTAATTGCATCTTTAGGCACAGATATTTAAGAATGGTAGGTCTGGCAAAATGTTAGCCGTTACACTGAGACAAATGGAGAGCAAATGTACTATTCAGAGCAGCAAAGGGTCTTGATTATATGAACCAAAACAAATAAATTCAGCCTTTCAAGATTATTAGAAATAACATGTATGGAAATGTAAGTTTAATTTAATGGAAGTCAATGTTTTTTTTTCCAAGACCAGTTTTGAAAAACACTGATAAGGAACATTTGGAAAGGGTAGTCTCTGAGACAGAGATTAAGTCTGCAATTAAAGTGCTCACTGCTGGCAAAGCAGCAAGGGAGTTTTTATTGAATTTCATAAATTTTTTCAACACACACTATATTCTTTCTCTATATGTATAATGACATTATTGCTAATTAATCAATATCTATACTCAGCTGCAATTTCGAACAAATCTACCTACTGATGAATAGTCTCAATCATTTTAGTCTGCTAAATAATGATTATCAGACATTTGCAAAAATGCCTATAATGTGCCTTAAAAGAGTGGTTTCTTTTCTGATTCATATAAATAAAGTGGATTTAATTGCTGGCCATCTTGCTTCTGATAACTCAAGTTATTTTTCATATTATGTTCAGAGCCAAATCACTTCAGTGTCCAGCTGTGGTAATATTGTTAGAGGCACAAAGAGCATTTGACAATTTAGGGTGGTCTTATTTATTTCATGTCTAACAAAATTTGAATTTAGTCCAACCTGTCGACATTGATTAAAGGCTCTTTAGATATGGCATATGTATGTACATGCATGTGTAATAAAATAAAGCACTAATCAGAATAAAGTTGCATTCAAACCAGAAAACCATCAAAGTACAATGGTTAGCAACTGTTATGCAATTGCTATGTTTATGAATGCAGGAGAGGTAACATATATATTAAATTACAAAGTTGAAGAAAAGACAAACAGAGATGAGTCCAGAGGAGAGAGTGTTGACAAGCCATAGTTAATGTAGAGCATGCTGGGCAACTGACAGTGGGGAATTGGCTGGGGATAGAGTACACAGACATTATCAACACGTTTAGGGGAAGGCTTTATTAAGTTGTTCCTTGGGGCTACTTCCTGCTCCTTAATTATTATTGAATTAGGAATGCCACAGAGCTAATTAAAAGTGCAAGGTATTTACCGTGGCAATAGATGAATGTGAGGGAGCAGTGGAGAGAGAGTGAAAAAGAAAAAGAGGGTGAAAAAGTCAGAAGGGCTTGAGAGAGAAGGAGAAAAGGGAAAAAAAATGCCCAGTGGATATTTTCAGTATGTTGGTACCATCACATAAAAACTGCTACGGTTTTAAAATGTTGATGCACAGGGCTAAAGAAAATGGCTTAAATATGTGATGACTGGTAAAGAGCCCCACCTTCACAGTATATAGTAACTGCATTACGCTGTTGACTTTAAAAGAGAAGATGGATATAAAAATATTTTTTGAGAAAAAGGCAAACAAGAGCTAATATTCTGTCTTTAGTTTTTCAACATCCAGTTTGTCTAGCATGTGATTTTTGTTTAATGATATAGGAATATGAAAATTAAGCAGAGTGAGCAGCTTGACTTATAATGATTAAAATGGTTGTTTGAAAAGGAGACCTTTAATTCAATTCATTAATTCATACACTGAATATTGTCAAAAGCTTCTCTCTTGTTCTGCTCTCTTCCTTCTTAGCTTCTTACTTCCTCGGTAAAAAAGAAATGACTTGCAATATATAAAAATGAACACATGTTTTAATAGTGTTAGCCTAAGCCAAACTTTTAAATTTAATCAGACAGCGAAGCCTTATGCTCAATTGGCATAAGCTACACAACGTACACAAACCATCCCAGCAGAGTGTGGAAGTTTCTTATTTTGAACAAATGTTGTGTTCTCTCCACAAGTTAATTACTCAGTAGAGAGCTTAATCTGCAGAATCAGGGTAAAGTGGATTAGGAGATGAGAGCATTTAATCAAAGTGTTCTCTCAGTCTAATTACACATCCCATTTCCTGACACAACACACACAGTTATCTGCTACTGCGTTTAAACATCAGCCTCTGTGTTTAGTTGCCCCCCCAAGAGTGAACGATCCCACTGCTTGGATGTGACACAAAATGCATGAAACATAAACACATGAATTTATTGTACTCCCACACCAAACTTTCATTACAGACATACACATATAATACACACAGGCTCATGAAAAATAAACATGGATAGATTAAGGATTTTGTTCCTAACACCAGTGAGATATTCTTTTTGTAAATACACAACAGAACCATCTGAGGCGTCACTATCACTGCAGTGTATAGCAGACCACTAAAACAGCCTAATCATGCATTACAGGCAGCCAATCAGGTGATTATGGTTTCCTCAGTCTCATCCATGTACATGTGTTATGTCCCTCTATTGTTGGGGGCAGTTGGGGGTTATGTTATGAACACCAGATGCGGTTGAGTCCAATTCCATTATTCCCCATTTTATTTATTTGTTGTCATTTTTGTTGGTTGCAGTGATTGACAGTGCAATTTGGAGATGTCTGGCTTTTCATCATCTCAGAGGGTGTCAGTGGCTTGGAATTAAAATCCTTTATATTGGATTGATTTTCTAGAAGTTTTTTTTTTATCACATGACCTTTACACTCTGCCAGTCTGTCAACACTGTGAGTGTTCGCTTATCCATACTATCCTCAGAGTTGCTCCATGAGTTACGTGTCACAGGTGTAGACAACCTGTAATTTTCTTCTTTTACATTTTTATGAAAGAACCACTATTGTTTTTATAGTTGTCTAGCTTTGGCATCTTTGTCCAACAGAACTAAGTACTCTCTGGCAGAAGGCCATCTCTTCATTAAGTCAGCTGGTGTACCAGTGAAGGACATAGATGTGTTAGTGGGTGGCGTGGCTAATTTCCCTAACCACTCTGTCCAGGTTGCCCTCTGGCCATGAATCATTGTGTCCTCTCCTTGGGCAGCTGGGCTTTGATCCAGCAATGCCTTTCAGTGGTCCAAAGAGCTGTCAGTCATGTCCCTGGCCCAGCCTGTAATGGCTTCTTCAGTGGTGTGATTATGAAGGCGGGCTGAGTGATCTGACAGTGACAATTTGTCAAGATTATTGTTTATTAGCTCAGCAGATGTCGTTATCCAGGAGGCCCTCCAGCACACAAACACATGACCACACACACACACACACACAAACAACCAAGTCAACTGTTTGCATGTTATGTGTGTAGAGCATGTGACATGGTGAAGAATACCATAAGATCACAAACATTCACATTTTCTCACACACAAACTTGAGATATCATCCAGCATGCTTTTTTGATAGAATAAACTACCTTCAGTTGCAATGTTGACATCACTCTTACTCTTCATTTGAATAAGGGGCAGATAAAAAAATACATATTTTTTTCATTTCAAGGTTCAGGGATTGCGCAAAGTATTGTTAAATTAGACTTTCAAGCCACAATGGAGACAGATTAATCATATTCAATACTTCATTATGCCATTACTTTACCACAAATTTGATGAACATAAATGAGCACCTGTCTGTCTGACTGGAAACCAAACAGCATGCCATGCTGTGACATGCTTCCACAGTCACCCTGAAGGCATTCAGTTACCATAGAGGTTTGCATAGCTAAGTCATGGTGGTGATGTATCAGTGCAGGGTTCACGTAAGCAGGTTGTATGAGGTGAGAAAAAGTGCTAGTTTATTCAATAGCCACTTGACTGATAGGCGCACGACAGCACCATTTGAAGCTATACTTTATGAAGGAGATGGGCAAAGCAGACTTTCTTTGGTTAAACCTATAGTGCACATACAACACTATCTGGCCTTGTAGGCAGCAGATCAGTGACTTCAGTTCATGGCCTCAGAGCCAGTAGCTTCAGCTCTATATGGCAGGCAAGAGCATATGATTATTTATCAGAGAGATGAGGGAATGTATCCAAACACAGCATGGATATTTGATATGAGCTACACCCCTCCTCTCACCAGCAAGGGGTTTGCTTCTGCAACCAGGACAAGGTGTTAGAGAGATGCTGCAGAGCTGTGTGCAACACAATGGGTGTCCAATACAGTATTACAGTATTTTGATTGTGGTATGCATATTTGTCATGCAAGTGTACACACTCCGTTTGATACAGCTAGATAGCCTATAATAACATGGAGATATCAAATATAGACAAATTCTTTCATCCACATATCAACACCAGGAGGGGAAATATCCAGAATATCAACATTTCGTCAGTTTTTGTGCACGTTATATATCAGACAAGACAGACTCCAAGAATCACTCTACCAACCAGGCTCATTTCTTCTTATCACACACAGACAAACACACTACACACATAGATACACATTTAGAAAAAACACCCTGGACATCCATTGTTATCGTTGTCAGTTTCTATTATGACATTTCTCTGTGCTTGTTTTCTCCTTCTCAGTTTGTGTTCAAGAGAGACCACAGACCATTCCTGTGCAGTAAACAAGTTGACAAAGCCATTCCAGAGGATAGCTTTACTGTACTTTCTTTAGACAGTGGAGATGCATCAAATAAAGCATGGTCACACTCCACAGAGACTCACCAACAGGCATATCTTCATAGATGAGAAGGTAAGTTGAGAAGAAGTAGTTCAGGAAGCGTGGTGGCTGGTTGGAGCCTGTGATAAAGAGAAAAGGAATGGTAATTCACAATGTGTCCTGAAACTACTTAAAGTGTTGTGAGTTGTGCTTATGTTGTTTAAGCCATATTATATTTTGGAACTTAGACCTGAAGTGTAGAGGTTTCACATGGAAATAAAAGTTCCTCAATCCAGGTTTAATTAGCAATTCAAAGTTTAGCCTGATAGATTTTCACAGCTGTTGCTCTTTTTTTAATTTAACCTTTATTTACTCAGGCAAGTAATTAAGAACAAAGAGCAAAAAGCTGTAGTTTTAGTTATTTCACAGCCTTGTGCAGGAACTGATGCATTTCACATTATCATAAGTAGCAACAGCAGTTAATTTGAAATAGATACAATGTATTTGTATAGCATTGGCCAAGTGACCTTTAGCAGGTAAATGTGCAAAAACACAATATCAAGTACTGAAACTAAAAATTATGAGCATCTGTTTTTAACACTGCCTCCCAAACATATCATGGTCCCTCCCTCCACAAGGCAGCTAAAACAAATATATTCAGTGTGTGACAGTATGTAAGTAGCTGAAACAAATATATTCAGCATATGACAGTATGAATGACTGGAGCAAATATATTCAGTGCAAGGCAGTGTATGACATCTGGGAACTGGTACTGAAGTTTTCAGAAGACTATGGCTGCTTTGCTTGATTAGATTTTTCAAAGCTAGAAATGTCAACACTGAAGTACAGTTGCAAATGTTCTCAAAAAGAGTTTGACATCATCCTGTTATTTTCAGCCCTCACATTCCAATCCCACCATGTAGTGCAAAATATCCATATTCTCCCAATATATTTACAGATATTCACAGCCTCTAAAGTAAACTCAATGGGAACTGTAAAAGAGTACAGTCAGGAGGTCTTGGCCTTTTGGCAGTCATCTGTAATTCTGCTACTGTCAGCTGCTCAGGCTGTATGTACATACACAGGTAGTGCAATATTATTGGAATTACTGCCATTTTAACTGACAAAAAAAGAATGATATGTATGCACATACACTGCACAATGATGCAGCACTAAGGGTTCTAACCAAAAAGCTCACTTTTCACAAATCATAGCTTTAAATTTGAAGACTGTGATAAAAAGGGATAGAAACAATGTAATGCATATGTTGTTGAAACATGACAATTGATTTCTCTTAAGTGTGTGTGTGNATGATGAATTATACAGGTACTTTCTATTAAGTATTATTTAAACAGCACATCAATATTTAAATTAATTTTGGTATTACAATCAGTCAAAAGTTATTTGTAATATTGTTAGGTGCTTTTTTGAAGCATGTCCTACCTTGGCTTAAGAAACATTTGCTGTACTTGTATTTTTGTATGTTGTACTGTATACCATGTGATCATGGTTTTAAGTTAAAACAAATTAAATTGAAAACCTTGCATCCAACAGAATAACACAGATTTGAGTGCATTTTCAAAGGTTAATAGTCTGCCAAGTTTGGACCTCAGCGGTGTCAGAATGCAGTGCGATACAAGCTGTTTTGTTGGGAAGATCAGGAAACAAAGCTGATGGTCTTTGATCAGCTGAGCTGGGCGGCAGACCAGAGAGACACTGAAGCAAGAGAAGGGGAGGGCTGTCTGTTTGAAGTGCAAGTGCTTGATATAGTGATTCAGTGCTTTGAAAGTGCTTTGCTTTTTGTTCAGTCATGTGCCTGCCTGTGTGGAAGAAAATGCTCATGATTGCCTTGCCAGCGCGGCTCTTGTAAGTGCCAAGAACATGGAGCAAGCTTCACGGGATGGAGGTGGTGGGGAAGAGGGTTAACAAGCTACATACCTGTGACTTAATTACTGGGAGGAACTGCAACAGGCTTGGATAGTGAAATGCGGATTGATTACAACCACAAAATAATCACAACAATGATCATCAATCCAATTTTCTGGATCAGGGAGGTGATACTGAAGAGGAGCACAAGGTCAGTGTGTTAATGGGATAGTTGGAGAAAGCAAAAGGGAGGGAGGGAGGGAGGGAGGGGAGAAACAGAAGTAGTAACAGAAGGTGTGAGGTAAGAATGAGAGGCGAGAAACTCAGGGACTCCAGAGATATAAAAAATGCCCCAATAAACTCATTGAGCTTGATGGAAAGAGGTTGTGGCATTCACTTAATAACTTTCCCCACTGCTTCAGCTCTGTGTGTGATTGGAGGTGTCTCCTGCCTGTCACTGAGAGACAGTTACTGTGACTTTCTGCAACATCGAGGCTCTCTGTCACACTCACAGAGACACACTCAGTGAGGAGATAAATATTTTGAAGAACTACACGGAATAGTGTGTGATATTATGCAAGGCAGACCAGAGGGGGAAAACATAAAGAGGAGACTAACAATAAAGGACTAAATGTGAGAAAAAAAAACACCATGCTAAATGATAATTACAGCTGCTGCGCAGCAATGGTCAGGGCCGGGCAATTTTAGACAAAGTTAGGCAAAAAGCAAAGTTTAGGAAGATAAAAAGAAGGAAGTCTTCTAATATACATTTTACATCATTTGAGGCTTAAACTTACAGTCCACATAGCATGATGCCTGAACATAGGACTTTTATAGAACAGCTGTCTGTCTTAACTCGGACTTGAACTCACAACCTTCAACATCAAGAACCATCCTCTACCTCACTGAGCTAATTGGTAATGTGACCTGCAGCTTCACTAATCGACTGAGCCAGTCACCTGTGTGCCAGGCAGCAGCTGTTAGCATGTAAAGGCAAAACAATTCAGTTAAAAAAAAAAAGTCAGTTAATACACAAATTGCATCGAGACAGCATTGAGATGTTGGTAATTTGTTTTTAAAAATGATTTATTGGCTCCATAAGTGAATAACTGATGTTTAGAAATGCCATTTTTGCATAGACTCCAAGAAGAAGAAGAAGAAGAAGAAAGAAAGAATAACCAGAAAATAGGGTCCTGGCAACTGGCTGGCCCCTAATGACAGTAACAGTAATAATTACTTTATTATAGCAATTTTCAAAAAAAAATGATAAAGCACTAGTAAATAAGGTTAAATAATTTAAATACTTAAAGAAATTAAGTATTTAGAAAAAGTTAAGAAAAAGCAATAAGATATCCTTGAGCCTTAAGAACAATTTTAAAAGAACACAATGAGTTTGGCGTCTTGCCTCAAATCTCAAGGCAGGGAGAGCAACAGCTGAAAGGCCTGTGACAAGTCAAGCTTTTGAAACTAGAAGGATTTGCACAGAAGGGCCATGCTAGAGGATCTCATGCAGTGAACAGGTGCATGGAGAGTTATCAGATCAGACCCTGACCATTCGAGGCTTCTGATCGATTAATGCAATGTGGTTGCTTCTCTTAGTACATGTTAATTACCCTGGGAGTAATGTTTTGTATCAACTGCAGTCTTTGGATGTTTCACTTGTTGATACCAGAATATGTTGTATTGCAATAATCAAGTCTGGAAGAGATAAAAGCATGGATGACCTTTTCAAAGTCTGCACGGGAAAGAAAAGAACTGATCTTAGTTAGCTGTGTCAGTTGGGAAAAGCAGGAATGCAGCATATGAGCGTAACATACAATTCAAAAATAACACCTAGGTTGCAGCCCTCTTTTTAAAAATCAGATATGGCACTAAGACTAGTAGAAAGATTGATACTGCTGCTAGTGCTGGGTTCAGAGGAGGCAATTATAATTATTTCTGATTTGGAATCATTCAACTGTGGACATTTTTGAACATCCAATTTTTAATTTCAGCAAGGCATTGGTGATTTGAGTAGTACATATAGTTGTTTATCATCCAAGCAGCAATGGCCTACTGTATCATGTCTATGCATGATTTACCTCAGGGGCGGCATATATACAACATGTATAAAAGGGAGCCCAAAATAGACCCCTGGGGACCCCATAAAAAAGAGAAGGAGGCTTCTCTAAGCATTACAGCAAAGGAACTGATCAGCAATTAGGAGATGAACCAATCTAGAGCCACATCATCACTGATGTCAATACAGTTCTTCAGACAGTTTTAATACTACTATGGTCCACTTTGTCAAAGGCTGAGCTGAGGTCAGGTAGAATTAAAATGCAGCACAGCTGTTTCACCAGTCATTTGTGACTTTGATCAAAACAGCCTCAATGTGTTAGATTTAAATTTATGACAAATTTGACTAATGTTCATGAAAAAACATTTTTTCAAAAGATAAAATCGGCGGTTCTAAAGTTACTTAAAATAATTTAAAAAATGATAAAACAAGGAAAAGGAAAAGGTGTGCGAGTCAAAAAAACAAAAAGGAACAGTAAAGGAAAGCCTGACACGTGAGGTAACAGAAAATCCTTTCAGACAAATGATAATGAGGAACAGAGAGGGAAGTGGGAAAGGTGCTATCAAACTCTTTAAAATTCTGCTTCTTACTGTACTAAGGAAGATATTCATATTTTACCAAGCCTTTGATAAAAATAGTAGAAAAAAACATATTTATTCATAATCCTCTATTTAAAACTTTATACCTTTATTCAAGGTAGTCTGACTGAACATACTTCTTAATAATGCAGCTTCAAAGTCACACTGTTGCACATATTAACAAATTATAGCTGTCTAGCACACACTGTCCTCTAGTCACTGAGAAGTTACACTCGCAAACACTGAATAATAAAATTTGCACAGCACAAAAATGCCTTTCCTTCACAATCAGCCCTCACACAGCAATTTTTATAGGACTCACCTTCACAGAAAGAATGGAGAACTAGGAAGGGAAGGAGGAGCTTGGCAAATGTCATCCTGCCACCTAAACCCACACTCCACGACATCACCTGCACCTGATGAGACACACAAACACAGAATACTGTAACAATTATTTGGTTAGCTGATTACCCGCATAGCAGTTTCAGTATAGGCACATACTGGTCACAGATATTTCAGCCTCTTTATATTATGTGAGTACTCTCTGAGTGAGTAGGACGTGTGATGATCAGTATAATTAGAGGGCAGAGAAAATACTTGCTGCATACTGCAAGCAGGTGTTTTCTTGTGTGTGCGTGTGTATGTGTGCGTGTGTGTGTGTGTGTGTGTGTGTGTGTGTGTGTGTGCGTGTGCGTGCCCTTGACAATTGGGGTGTTCATGAAGGCAAGTTCACAGCAACACCTCATTTACAGTACACTGTTTACACTGTTTAATAGCCATAATCATCACACTACACTGGCAATTGTCTGCTTTACAATGCAAAAAGGAAACGATATTTTCAAGATACAGAGTGCTGCCTCACTGAACCAACTGTATGGTCGAAATTCATGACTTAATAATTATACTTATGTGGATGGCATGAATAAGGGTCTTATTCTGTATTCATAGTTCAGGATGTTTGCTTGTAGGTGTTTATTGTCAGTGTTGCTGGCAGTACACCAGCAAAGACATGCTTTCAATTAACTGTAAATTGCTGCACCTGACAGATAGGAGATCATGTATTGGTTAACTGTGATATGAGGCTTACTATTAGGAGGCAGCTCAGGCAATGTCTCCCTGATTTCAGCCCTTCTCCTTCCTTCCTCACATCTGCGTCTTTTTTCCCTCGTCATTTATTCTCTCATTTTACACTGTCATCACTTGTCCTACCAAGGCCTCACTGGTGGCCAAAATCAAATGGTGACAATTTAATTTTGAAGGGTTATCTTTCTAAATTCTCACCTATCCCCAAAGCCTTGTGTGCACAGACAGCAATACTTGTCCCTTAAGTATGGCAGAAATAGCCAAATAAAGTACAGATATCTGTGTAAGACATAAAATGCAACACACATGGTGTTCTGTGCTGCTGCTTGCTGTCCTGTTAGAAGCATACAGTATGTAGTAGATTCAATTCAGACAAGCAGCTAAAAATTTACAGGTGAGTGAAAAAGAGACGCAAGGTATAGAAAAGTCATTACTCATATGCATGTGTGTGTGTGTATGTATGTGTGCGTTCTTACATGAACTCTTTGTGTGTCAGTTTGAACAGCCACATTTATTTTCATTTGGATTCCTGTTTCCTCAGCATTATTTCATTTCATTTTCTGTAACGTTACAGTCTGCACGGTTATGTCTGCAACAGCTTTTCACTCCACATTACATATATTCATGATGCGCACCCTCCACACCACTACCACCAAACCTCCTCTCTCCTTCCTCTGTGTCTTCTGTTACATCTACAGTCCCCAAGTAAAGTGAATTATGGATATCTCTCAAAGGTGAAGAACACAACCTAAACAGAGTACATTTCACATTCATTCACTGATGGCTGAGACTGCCATGTAAGCTGCCAACCTGCTCATCATGTGAGTTGTCTAATGCTCATTCACACACACAAAGACTTTGGAAGCAATTTGGGATTCACTATCTTGCCCAAGAATACTTAAGACATGCAGACTGGAGAAGCCAGAGATGCAACTGATTGATTCAGATTAGTGAAACGACCGCTCTGCCTCCTTAACCACAACTTCCCCAAAATGTACGAACATGCATAGTTTTTCAAATCTTGTAACTACAACACAGCAGGCTTACATTTGAGGACAATCAATAAAGTAAACTCTTGGCACACAAGTCTAAAAAAATTTTAAAAACATGCACACAGAGCTGACTCTCTCTCTTTTCTCTCCAGAAAATTGTTTGTTAAATTAACACATATTTCATTGAAGCTGTTCTTTTCTTGTATCATTTTTACATGGTGTACATCTGCTTTTCTAACAGAATAAGACTATGCTCTGTTGATTTTCTGAGTAGAAACAAAATTGCCCACAAACAGAAAATTTGAGAAATCCATCATTTTTAGACTTCTATCTGATGCCTTAAAACAGACAGTGGTGCTATCCAAAAAAAAAAATTGGTTATACTACACTATCATTATTTCCTTGTTCCAGTATGTAATGTAGGAAGGTGGCTGATTTATGCATGGTCTTCACTTTGTTTGAATGCACCCTCCTGCCAAACAGCCAACTGATCTCTAGCTCTCTCCACTACACCACCCCTCCTGCCCCCACCTTCATCCAATGTCTTCACTATTCCTTCACATGCTAAAGGACATTCTGAGATGACGAATACTGTGAGACAGACTCACTGGGTTGGAGAGCACTGTGGATGCCATGAAAAATAGGAGCAGCAGCCTTCCTGCAGCAGCATCTGGCTCTGTGTTCTCACTAGGATGCAGGAGGATTTAATGTTAAACATTCTCACCAGGAAAGCTCCCCCACAAAGTTACAGATGTAGTGTACTATAACTAGACCACCAGGTGGTCACAGTGACCTGCTGTACCTATTGTACTATCTACATGTGCAACCTGGATTGTGTGCGTCGCTCTAGTTTCCTGTCATTCCTGAGGCATATGCAAAGCAAGTTGCTGCTTAGGAGCAAATTACAAACATGAGTAAGTGTTAATAATAAAATATAACCTGATGCATTTATATCATTTGTACATAGCATAAAGAAACTGTACTGAGCAGACAGAATTGACTTTTAAGGATGATCTATTGTTTTGTGAGGGAAAAGTGTGGATCCAAATTATGCACAGTTTTAACACACCAAAAACTGAAGTTTGAAATACTCACACACTGACATATTTCCACAAAGGCAGTCCAACAGTTGTTATTGGAAACTAATGTTAAAAGGTAAGTATTTGACATGATCCACAGCATAGATTATCTACAGTAAACAAGACATTGTTACTGCTTTATTTCAAATGCCATTGGTGCCATTGTCTCTGTGTTGTTTATGTGACCACTAGCACTTACTTGGTTTTGATACATTGAGAACTGTATGGGAGGTAAAGGTTGATCAGTTTTAAGTGTTGCTAGTTTGTGTGAGAGGCATACAGTTTTTTTGACTGTGCCCTACAGTCTTTATTTTCTTTGGTTATTTTGTGTTTATACTTTATGGACTATCCTTAAGAAGACTGGTGAGCTGTAACAAATAGTACAATAAATCTGAACTATCTAAAAATGTAGACATTTATTGCATCACAACAAATCTCACAATAATAGCCCCCAGTGGCTGTTTAAGAGAAACAGATAGTCACTATAATACCATTTCTCAATATTTTAAGCATCACAAACAGAATTCATCACAAACTCCATTGTCTTGGTCACACTGAAAATATTTGAATGGCTGGATACCATAAGAGATACATGGTAACAGTATGTTATGTTGTAATGTGGATGCACTGACCCTCTAAACACCTCTCTTCAGTACAGAAATATTGCAGATGCTGCAATTGTCATGTTACTGTACCACTTAAAATAGCATGACTGAAAAAAGTAATTAGTTACCCTTTTGTTGACTTAGGCTGTACATGTAAACATACAAAGTACAGTTTATGAGGTGTATATGCCAGTGCAATCACTTCAAGATAACAATGTAGTCAGAGGGGAAAGTGGTACAGTAAAGTGGAGGGAGGTTGGCAAACAAAATTCTCCCTTATACCTGAGAAACTCAAAGCCAGTTTGTTGATAATAAACAAACAATTTTATACGAGTCAATTCCATTGCAGAAAATGTGTCAGAATATTTACTGTAAGTTTATCATTTTCAGCCACATACATTCTAGATCATCAAAAATATGGTAATTCAAGATAGATACACTACCTGAAAAAAAGTTGCCACCTGGACTTAAAGCTGTAATATTCAGCAATTATTTTGTTATATTTGCTAAAATGAT
>JANJYP010076592.1:0-16761 GCA_024605115.1 Rastrelliger brachysoma
AGTAAGGTTCTAGACCTGCTCTTTGTGTAAAGTGCCTTGATGACGTTTGTTGTTGTGATTTGGCGCTATACAAATAAAGATTGATTGACTGATTAATGGCAAAATGGCCGAAATCCACCATTAGTACAGTCTGTCATGGTCACTGCAACAGGCCAGTACTACTACACAAATACTAGCTAAACTCTGCCAGTCAGCCTGTTTGTTGTCTCATTTCATCCCTTTTAACATTTGCAACAGGTAACATGTGAGATCCACTAACCATCAGTTAAACTGTAATACTGATGCTATAACTGCAAAGTAATCTGATCTCCACCACATTAAATATTCCATTTCCTGCACTATGAAACCCTGGATGAGAAAAATGGATGTGATACTTCTTAATGTGTGAACACTAAGGCTTCTCATTCATAAAGTAACATCTGAGCATTAACTATATATTTGTTGACACTCTAAACTGTAGAAAGATTCCTGGTGGTGATTATTGCTCCTTTAATCTTTGTTAAAATTCCATCCTCCATCTACTTGTTATAAGAATATATAGACCTCCACTTTTTTAGATGACTTCATCAAAATGTTGTCCATTTACAATACCAATCATGGCATCATTGCCATAGTAGATATTAATCTTGATGCATTCGCTGATACTGATTTGCAGTCTCAGACCACTACTTTATTTTATTGTCTGCATTGTTATTATCATTTAGTTTTGTTACTGAGCTGGTTGATGGGAAACATTATCTTTTATCACCTTAGAAATATTACTAAAGCTTATCCATTATTCTCTCAAACAGATATTGAGAGAATAATGTATTAAGTTCTATCACTAGCAGGCTTGATTGCTGCGATTCTCCTTTCTAGTCTGCCCAAGAAAACTATAAATAGACTACAGAGTGCAGCAGCATGTGTAGCGACCAAGACCAGAAGTAGAGCATACATCTCATCTCACCTGTCCTAAAGTCCTTTCGATGGTTGCTTGTCAAGTTTTAGAATAGATTTCCCTCAATGGACTAGAACCTGAATAGTCGTAAGACATGCTTTTAATGTATGCTCCCTCTAGTTTGCTCTTGTCCCCGGGCACTGTCCTTTCACTTGTTCCCTGTGTAAGGACAAAGAACTACAGAGAGGTGGCATTTAGCGTCTATGGTTCTTGCCTCTGCAGTAACCTGCCAGCAGAGCTAAGGGCATACCATACAAAACACCATACCTCTTTTTATCTCAACGTTTTCTTAATGTATTTCAATCTTCCCTCCCAGTCACCATGTCCACTTGGGCCCCATATGTAGTAGAACAGATAAGTGCAAAAACGGCAGCAGTCATGCCATCCTGCCATCAATACAGAGGATCTTCTTTCACATTGAGTATTTACAGTACGAGACATGCGGTACGTTTTTTTGTGTAATTTACATGTTTGCTTGAAGATATCTCCAATGTCATCTTTAATACAGGTAGCCTTTTTGGTTAAAGTTAAAGAAATTCTCTGACTCAAGCAAACTTCATTTGGCATGTTATATCTCCAGAAATGTAACAGACACCCGCAATACCCAAGTTTCTATCCAGTTTCAATATTTTTGTGAAGCAGAAAATTGACCATGACTGATAAACTCATCACTTGCATTTCAATTGGAAGTTTGTTTCGTGTAGCATAGCACGACTTTCAATAATGTTCTGTCCGGGAGCTCTAACACACACAGTCTTTTTTCATTTCATTTATAAGATCTTCGTGCTGAGTAAATACATTTTCATGTCTCAGATCTTCTGATCACAGCTTCTGTGACCTGCCTGAAACACCTCCCCAGGGAGGTGTCCAGGGCGCATCCCAAACAGATGACTGGGCCCGCTCGATTTGGCTACTCTGGATGCGGGGGAGTAGCGGCTCTACTCTGAGCTCCTCCTGGGCGTCCGAGCTCCTCACCTTCATTAAATTCATTACCTCGCTTGTATCCGCGATCTTGTGCTCTGTCATTACCCAAAGCTCATGGCCATAGTTACAATAACTAATTTAAAATATAAACCAAATAAAAATACACCATAGGGTATACGGTGCTCATTTTTATATTATTCTAAGGTTTATGCAGAAAACAGTATCTAGTGACGTCACGCTCTCAAGGGCACCCCCTACTACCGCTTATATACAAAATTTTTAAAAAACATCCGCTTCTATCCACTCATTGACAAAATATGTCGCTCCATGAGCCACACACCCTACTCCAGCGGGTCTTCACATCTTCATTCATGTAAACCAGAAAAGGATTTGGACAATTAACTGAATGAATGAATTCTGTTGTTATGGGGGTTGCTGTGGAGTCATCCTGTACCGCAGCCAAAAGGGGAGGTGTTTCAGGCAGGTCACAGAAGCTGTGATCAGAAGATCTGAGACATGAAAATGTATTTACTCAGCACGAAGATCTTATGAATGAAATGAAAAGACCGTATGTGTGCTAGAGCTCCCGGACAGAACATTATTGAAAGTCGTGCTATGCTACATGAAACAAACTTCCAATTGAAATGCATACGTTTTAAATCGTCCTTGGTGACCGGGTTGTTATATTCAAATGTAGCACATTTATAGGGCTTAAAAGCAATGCATTTTCAGCTATAAAGGAAAGCATGGGCTTGAATTTAGCAAATTTTGCAAGATCCAGATGTGACTATATTATTAAAGATACATACAAACATATAATGTTTGGTTTAAAGACAGAAAGCCTGTGGGCATAGAAGCTAAACAAATATGTCATTATTGCTGTAACTTTTTTTATTGTACCATTTGTGTCTTCATTCAAATGTAGCTACTGTACATGTTCATCGTATTTGAATTGTGTACAAATCAATGTCCTGGAAGCAAGTGCCATTATATAACTCTCCGTTGCTGAAAGGTCAGTGTGTGGAACAAAGTCTACCATGTATTGATACCACTTCTATGATGTCAAGAAATCTAAAAATATCAACAGGCAAATTTCCAAAATGGCTTCCACCAACCTAAAGTGACGCTATTTCACGAAAAGATATCACACAATCTAAAAGGGACTTTCCCATCAAAGACCTTCTACTTTAGTAAGGACTGAATGGTTATATACCAGTAAAATGACCATGTTAACTCAGCTGATACAAAATTAATTTGTCTCCACCAACCTCGAGAGTAAAAGACAGCACCACGTCAGATTTGGACAGGGTGTTCTCATCCTCCTGGCCCATGTCCATGATGGAGGTGTTGTGTCCTCGTTTCAGCTTCTGCAGTTTGAACTCTCCTCCTTTGGACACCGGCATGCTTTCCAGGTTAGCCATCAGCAGGTTGACAGAAGATCGCAGCTCCTCGATGAACATGGCCTCCATCTCTCTGGAGGCAAACCTGGGGAACCTTCCAACCAGCTGGTAGAAACAGAAGGACAAAACACAAATGATGTGTGATGTGCAAACTTTATAGGAAAAGCTGCATGTTCTGTAGATTTACTTAGCATCACTCTCAGGCAGAAACCCTTGAATCAATACTATTAGTCCCCCCTTACATTTGCCAGTGGGTTTTACAAATAGTTTTTTTTTAAGAAAGCTTGATTGGATTTTTTAATTTCTTGAAAAGTTACAGTTTTGGACATACAAGGTTTGCGCCTTGCAACAGCGACTACACATTTTATATCTTTGCGGTAGAGTGGATTAGGGTAATGTGGGACACTTTTCGAGTTGACTTCACCAGGATTACTTCCTATGCAACTGTTTTCCCATCTCCGTTGATGACATCATAGCCATAAAGTTACATGATTTCTATTACATGACACCCCTATTTGAATTCAACATCAATCATGTTCACTTTAATGTTGTTTATTAAAAAAAAAAAAAGTCACACTAGAGTATTAGTCGCATCTGTCAATAAAATGCATTATGACAAGGAGAAAAACATATACTGTATAAGTTGCATTGGTCTATAAGTCACATTTATTTTCAAAACATTTGTTTAATAAGAATCCAAATCCAAGGACAGACTGAAGACTGAATAACATTGTAATATCTCAGTAGCCTCAAGAACATAATGTAGGCTAAATATATCAATGGAACAAGCCAACATGTTCCTAGTCTCATTATACTTAATTCTTCATCCTCAGTGATATATATTTGATATATAGTAGCCTTGAAATATAAGTCGCAGAGGCAGCCATACTACTAAAAAAGTGTGACTGGAAAATAAGGTAAATGCACAAGAATGTAGGTGTCCCACATTAGTAAATGTCCCACATCACACTAATTCATACTACTGTTATCTGGAGCTTATGAGTTTATTTCATAATCGAGAAAACAAACTTTGTTCTGCAGATAACAAGATAATCAACCTGTTATCATGAGAAAAGAAAATGTTTCCCTTTTATTACTTATGTTTATGAGATATCAGTAGCACTGGTATTGTAACTTTCTAAATAATACCCAGCCCTAGTAATGGTCAAAAGGCAGATTGATTACGTCCAGGTCATAACATAATGGGATGTTTCATGTAGGAGGATTAAAAACAATGGCGTTTTAAGCTATTTCATTTATCAGACTCAATGAAAGACAGTAGGGTGGAGAGATAAAATAAGAACCAACATATGACAGATTTGAACCTATGTCCCTCACAGCCATCTGCAGAATGCTTGTGCTTCAAGTAAATAGTCGACCTATCCATGTGAAGGAGACATGGCGAGGAGCAGGCAGGAATGAACAAATGAGAGTGAGCTCCACCCATGATAATGCTCATTATTGAGAAATTGGCCATTTATTTTGTGGAGACAACAGCCTAAATTAACTTGTAAACGCAAGTTAACAGCATTAAAAATATAATTGTGAGCATAGCTGTTCCCAGATCCCACAGAAATCAATGTTCCCTCAAGTATTCTTTTACTGTATAATCAAAGATTTGTTCAGTGCTACTAAAGTGAATAACAGACTAAAATATACAAAGCAGTTAATGGAAACAAGATTCATCACAACATGGACCAATATCGTATCAATCATATCAGTTCATCCACCCATTTGTTTCCTTCATCACTCCATCTATCCATTCCATTATCCATTAATGCATTCAGTCCTCTACCTGTACATGGGTCAGTCACAGATAAGGGTTGGTAAGATTTTGTAGCATTTTTTACCAAAGGCAAGACTAAATGCTGAAAATGTCAAATGGTGTAACCACAAAAGAATGATACATATTCAACATTTTATCAATGCACAGTATATTTAAGTGTGCTTTTTACAAATAGTAACTTAATTATTAGACATCAAATCAGAAGTAAAAACTCTGGGGTAATTCTACATTTAAATTTAAATTTTAACTACTTGTTTGCATGCAGGCCTGTATGATTGTATGTATCATCTATTTCTTGTGGTAGACATTGAGTGTATATTGATTCACTTCATGTGCATACTTGTTAGAGGCTGGTTATCTTTCCTATATCTTGCTGATATATGTTGTTTAGTGATTTCACATTTTTGACTGCTACTGTGCTGTTAAATAAATGAATATGCCTTTTAAATTCTAATAAAATATTTGATCACAAAAAAAGTGTTTTGTCAATATTGAGCAGGTCATATCCTAAAAAAACTGGTTACACCAATTGACACTGAGCTGCATCATTCCACTGACCCATATACAAAAAGTCCTCCATTTGTACATTCATCCATCCATAATTTCTTTCCATTCATCAATGTGTACATCTATTATCCATTCTGTTACCTCTCCATGAATCCATCCTTCATTCCTTACCCGGGTGATCTGGTCAGCCATTTGCAGTCGTCCATCCAGCTCTCTTCTGATCTGGGCTGCCTGTTCATCAGGGTTGTCCAGCTGAGGAGACACACACACACACACACACACACACACACACACACACACACACACACACACACACACACANACACACACACACAGGATTTAACTGGTGGAACCACTGCAATATACAATGAGTGGAAATCTTGCATGAATTACAATGCAGTAAAGTTTCAAACTAAATGAAATGAAGATGTAAAAGTTGCAGTATTTAAGATCTGTTTCTAAGCATTATACCATGACATTGCTAGAATATCAGAACTTGATCTTTGCTCATAACTTCCTACACTTCTTATTGCATACTGTTCCCCCCTCAGACCCTCCATTATGCACACATTTCTGATTAAAGCTTTAATTTAAAACTAAGATAGACTGATGCAGATTTCACCATCCATCACTCAGCACACTTTTTCTGTTCCAGTTCTTAACATAAGAATTTTGCGTTGGCAAAGTATTCATAGACAATGTATTCATTCTCTGCCACATCACTTGTGTGCTCATGTACAACATCTGGAAACTCTGGATATGGAGATGTGTCTATAAATCTTTTATTGTTTCCATGCAATATCCACTCCAAGAAGATTCATGTATTTGTGATTGTTTGTTAATGTTATAGGGGGAAAAAATGGTCATGTTTAAATGTTGAAACACACAATTCTCACAGCTAACCACACCAGGCCAACCACTGCAAATTATTAACCCTACATAGTTAGTTTGATTTAGATTTAGCTCATTTGACTTGAGAATTAAATTGTTTGAATTAAATATACACATTTCAACAATGTAGGGAAATGCACAATTTTCTGTTCTATCAATCACTTCTTTTTTTGAGGTGGGAGGGAGGTTGTTGGGGGGAGGACTCTTCCTGGGTTGAGCAAAAGGTGTGACTAAGGGCTGAACCATGCACTGCTGTGTCATGCAGGGTGGATTTGGGTTTAGGTCAGTAAGGGACTGGGTTAGAGCCACTTTTCATAATCAGGATAACTCCATCAAGGCAATCATAGTTTTGTTGCTAACAAAACATATATGCATGTATTTCAGGATGTTGTGCATCCCTATGAACAATCACCAGCAAATAACTGGAAGAATTCTATTAGAAGCGCTTTCCAGAATAAAAGGATTCTGTACGGTACTGAACTCACCTGACCCCAGAGCTACCATGTTGAATTTATTAGCCCACACAGCTAAAATTGTGGACATTCATGCTAGGTTTATTAACTCATTTTGTTGCTTCTAGATACCAAAACTGACAGATGAAAACAACTTCTAGGTGCAGTCCTCATGAAACTTAGACTCAGCTAAATTCACTTTCTTGAGTGGAAAATGTTTTTGTAGACATAAATGCCTAACCACTTTACCCATGTGGTTCTTACCTTCACAGACCCCATGAAACAATGCCTTCCTTCTATATCATTGGTCACATGCTCAAATTTTGTTACCGTTTCCTAGCAACTAGGGGTGGCCCAACTCACCCTTATGCTCAACTTACCCCAGTTTCCCCTGTTCTCCAACTGTTCCTGGAGACCTACTACCCTGCTTATTTTAGGTATCCCCCACACTGTAACACACATTGGGCTAGACTGAGTTTCCTCAAACCACTGTCTATGTAAGCTGTTGTTGTTCCAAGCCATGCCTCATGTCTTCATGGGGGGGCAGATGGTAGAGGAAGCGTGGGCAGACTGGGCCATTTGGTAGCAGGGAGATGAAACAGAATGCTGGGTGGTGGTGGTGGGGGGGGGGGGGTTTCAGAAACTGTTTTAACTGACAGGCTATCCACTATATCCACTATAAGCAATATGCCAAAAGAAAAACTCTGATTACCTCCTGTAACCTGGAAAAAACATTCTATTTGAAGGTTGTTCTCACAATCATTGATCATCATTTTAATACATTCATTGAATTAGGTCACTAAATTGTAGTATCATACCAAGCTGTGTTGTCTTTCCATAGGGCACTGTTATGATTACTGATATGAATTTTATAGTGCAGTATATTACAGCAGCTAAATTAACATTTTATATTGACAGTGGGTCAAATAACACATTTAATCTTGTTCAGTGTGAATCACTCTCATAGGTCAGAGCAGGCATAAAGCAGCATACGTATATAGTACTTGTACTGCTTAGCACCACACAGCACACACACACTTACACACACCTCCTGTTATCCTTGGGTTATTTGACCCATTTATGTATTTATTTTTAATCAGAAATATGGATTCATTTCATTTCATTGTCTGAAAATGGTTCCTTTATATGTTTCCATCCTCCATTCTTTGTGAGCATAATCATCATTATTTTCATTAAATTGAGTGATCATTTGTACTTTCTGCTCTATTATCAGAAGTTAAACCAGACTGGGAGGACAATAGCACACCTTCACATATTTCAAATGTTTTCTAAACTGTATCCTGACTAAACTTTCCTGATCAGTTTTAATCATCAATCAACTATTCAGTAAAAACAATTCTTTTTTTTTTCATTTTTAAACACAAAATAAGCAATAATCTAATTTAAATGAGAGCGATTTGACTATAATTACCAAAAATATGTGTAAAGTTGGACTGAATTTGACTAAAAAACACAGACTAGAGTGAGGATTTATACTTGATGCTATGCAAAATTGACCTGAGAGGATAAAAGTTGCGTTGCTAATGGGAAGACAACAGGAAGGTTAATCACAACTCTAAATGAATGCTTAAGTTGCTCCATATCTATTGGATGTCTACTGTAGATAAGCAATGGTTAAAAAATCATGTAGCACATATGAGTCTTAAAAAAACTGCTATACGTGAAATGAATATTGAATTATGTTTAGCAGAAGTTGGTAATCTTGCTGACCCATATTAATGTGACCTCTACTAAGGTTTGTAATAAAAATAAGTGGTGACATTATGTAAAGCTTTTCCACTTGCTCCTGATCAAAAAAAAAAAAAAAAAAAAATCAGTAAATAAAATCAGTTTATGTGTAGTCGTTCCCTCCTGGAGCTGCTTTTGTTTTACAGTAATTTCATTACAAATTTCATTGCTCTCAGATATACGCTTAATTCAACATGTGGCATTGCTGTTGAGCATATTTACAGTGATATTTGTGAAATTTTATTTTGTTTGCAGTTAGAGAAGTTAAGGTACTCAAAGAAGGGATCTTTGACATCGTTCCATAAAACCTGGCGCCCCCTGGTGGTTTAAATTAGCAACAATCCTACTATTATTCCTGATGATGCTGAGGAGACTTCTTCAAAAAAATATCCCCTTTTTCTTTTTTCTTCAATAACTGTTCCATCTGTTCATATATCAGACAGTCTTTTACATTTTGTTCTTTCTAGACATTGTGATTTTCCGTTTATTGTATGTGTACAGGTCTCAGTTGAAAGTACAGGATGATGATCACATTTGCAAAAATGAAAAGAAAAAAAGAAAAACTGTAAACGTCTATAACCACATGTCAACTAATGGATGAAATGTTGAACTCACATTTATAATGGAACATCTGGAACAATAACAGAGTTCCCACCATAGACTGTAAAAAAAATATGAACGTAGCACCCATGACATCACCTGTTGGTTTGGGTTTTGAAGCGCATCCTATGGGCGAGTGGATGATGCCATCCTGGGTTTTTGCGGGTGTGTACTTTCCTTATTTGGAGTGACAGGAAAGCCTAGCTTAGCCCAGTTGATGCTTAGCAAAAAGCTAACTGGTCTCTGACTCTCTGAGCCCTGTCACTCAACGTAACCACACCCCAATTCATGCACCAATTTTAAGCATTAATAAATTTTGTGGTACAAAAAAATTCACCCTCCTGTACAGTATTAATGGAGGAGGAAACTATCAGTAGAGACCAAAAAAGAATTTCTACTAGGCTATAAACATGTTTTTTTTAAGCTGTAAAGTCCTCATGGGGGTGAATGAAGAATTGCTCACTTCCGGTCCCAGCCAGGTTTTCCAGGATGTGTGAGAACCATGAATAACTAGTCCTAATGAACAGGCACATATAAATGTGTTTGTCATAGATTAAACAATGGTGGTGGATACTGGGCCAGAGTCACTACCTCTTCAGTCAGTCCTGTTTGCCTGTTACTTCCAGTCTGATGGGATATGTGACTACGGGGCACAGCAGACATGGAGCACTGAGGTGCAGTCACTGAGACTAGGCTCACATCCAGAGCCAGGCCCCAAGACCTTCACACAGTCATTTCAGCTGCTGCTTCAGGGGGAACACAGGCATCACAGTTTAGCAGCAGTTGTAACCTGGAGTCTGTGGATGTGTCTGTATCAGTGTTACACATCTGGAAACAGTTTGTTCCCTTGTGGGTCTTGCTGAGGCTCTGTCACTTTCCCCCCTCCCCTGAGACCACATTTATGTTTCTGTCTAACTTCACAAGCCTCCCAGCTAGTCCTCCTGCAGGGAAGCCTCCTCACAGCACGGTGCTGCCACCACCAGGCGTCACGCTGTGGACGGTGTTTCTGCTGATATGCAGTCATCATTTCAGTGTTTTGGTTATCAGTCAGAAACATAGAGAACAGAGACTCTTCTGCCACTTTGTTTCAGTCTCCCAAATGCTTTCTGGCAAATGCTAACCAAGATGTCATGGGACTTTCATAAGGATATGGCTGTAATATGCTGTATCCATGGAACCCTGTATGTTCATTATGGTCTGTTCACACACAGGCGTGACAGTCAGGAGAAAACTTCTTCTATTTCATATATATATCACTGATGGCACTTAAAGAACATTTTGTCAGAACACTTAATCTACTGAGGATCAATCTACAGCATGCAACTAATGAGTAATAAATCTATGTCTACACTTAAACTGTGTCACTTTCATCTGCTCTCAGGACTTTTGAAGTTTGTTGCTGGAGCTTTTTTTTCCACTCCTCCATTCCTGTTTGTACTCTTAGGGTATTTTAATACCTCTAGTTTGACTGTGGATCAGTGAATGTGTTGGTGAGCTTGTTTTTTCTCCTTGGTTTTTTTTTTAAAGGAAACAACCTAAAGACAACCAAGACACATGACTAGTAGCCTTATGGGAGTGTGAACACAAGTAGAATATCCAAGAGAAGGTGTTATCTGCTTTAACATCAGATAGGTGACATACTTAATTGTAGTCCAAGTTAGACCTCAATCACTATAGCTGCTGGCCACTGTTGACTTTGCTTATGCATCTCCTAATGTATAAACACACCTGGTTACTGGAGCCATTCTCATGCCTGGAGGTCAGATCAATGTCCAGTCACATTCCCAGAATAATTAGTTTAAGACCAGACCACCACAACCCTAGCCACTGGTGGTCAGCTTAATTAAAGCTACCATACAGTCAAGGAACTCTCAGTAGACTTTGGTTTTCTCCGGCACAAAATTGTGCAGGCCAGTCAGTAAAAAGAGGGGGGGGCTGAATGCGGTGACGTTGAACTTAAGCGTTCCAGTTTGAGTTTGTGGTGTAGTTGAAGCAGCATCATGAAGCTGATGAGATGATTTAAGAGAAGCTATACATTTAGCGTTGTTAACAATTCCTGAAACTGAAGAGTTTAAGCCAGAACAAGATGAAATTTTATAGAAGGGAAAGATGTTACTGGTCTACTTCACACGGACATCACGACCAAGCACTATGATTGGTCGAAACTGAAAATATCCCGCCCCCCACAATGCAAACATTTCCCAATGGAGAATGTCCAGAGGCTGCCCACAAAGTGAAACCATGTGGAAGTGGATGATAACCAGACTACAACAACCTATAAAGGGTATCAATGCAGCTGTTCAGTTCTGCCCAAACAAATGGAACCAAGAATAAAACCAAACCACAGTCACATTAAGTTGAGCATTGCAACAACAACAAAACATTATACATTCAAGCAAGAAAGCAAAACTTTATTTAAATAGCATTGTTCCATGTGCTTCACAGAACATGAACTACCAAAGAAGCTGTAGTGAAAAAACTATGTGCCTAGTGTATAAAATGAAATAGGCTGTAGTGTATGATGTACAGTAGTTGTAGTAATTAGAGGTCAGATGAGTGCAGACTAGTCAGACCAATGCATTGTGAACTGATGAAGCCCCTTGGATAAGAAGCCAAATGTCTTCCTAGACAAATCAAAGTCCAGTTGCCATCAATTCAATTTTTTGCCCAGAGCAGTTAAGAGGTCAATCAGTTTTTGATTAATAATTCATTCTTAGGTCCAACATGTAGTCTGATATAATTCATGTCCTTTAATGAGGCTGCTTGCTGTGTTTGATTAATGCTTTAAATTTTAGTGGCTGATCATTAGAAAACAATAGATGGCATCGCTGCAATCTTAAATGAAGTCACTATTTTGTGTGATTTAATTTATCACTGAAGTAATCTGGTTTTTATTAGATGTGTTCTTTGAACTGCTAATGTAGTCCACTCTGATTTTACATTGAACATATTAGGTCATGTGAGTGGTTCAAACATTTTTATTACGGTGTGTTGTGTGTGTTTTCATTAACATTCATTTTTGTTATTTGACTTTTTCTTTCAATTTGTTTCATTTATTTTCATTTTAGTGGAAATTGAAATAAGATTATAGTAATATTTTAAGTGTATTTGTTTTGTAAATGTATATACTTTTCTCAGTGAAGTAAAGAGGAAAATACATATCTTTTTATGACTGACCTTACTGTATACCTAGAAACATTTGTTGCCTTTGCAATTGTCTTGTATCATTTTTCCAATCAACAGTTTTCAGTGAGGACTCCAGTGTTTGAGCTGTCGTGTAGTGACAGATAGGGCGTACAGAAGGCTGATGGGATTCTTCTCTCACTCGTCTGTCCTTGCTGCATTAACATCTTGCCAGAACACCCACCCCTGCTGTTACCGCCGACTGAGGAGTACGTTTGAATTACTGCTGTCTCCCAGGCATGCATACACACACACACACACACACACACACACACACACACACACACACACACACACACACACACACACACACACACNAAGTGTGCAAAGCAAGACTGCATACACACTCCCATGTTGTTATCCTCTGATATCCAGAGTGAAAGCAGCACATGTACATCACAGTGATTGTGGTGTGTCAGATTCAAAGCATACAAAGCTTTTCTTCCTCCTTTTTTGTTCTCACATTGAAATTGTAGAGTTGAAAAATACTGTATTTCACTACCACCGATAGATGAATGGACTCTGGACTTGTCTCCTCAAAAAGCTGCAGGCTATCCTAAAATAACTTCCAGGAAGTGATGGAAACATTTCCTGCTCCTGCCCCTGCTCTTTCATTGTTAGCTCTTCACTTTCAATGTGCTACTGACATCAGTCCTGGATACTGCAGTATTAAACCTCCAGTTTGGTCGCACCCCAAGAAACTCAGGAAATGAGTTTGTTATTGGAAACCAGCTGCCTGGTGCCGGCCATTAACTGATCCAAACGGTCGTATACTTTGAGAGAAGGATCGACTTTCCTCCTGATGGCGGTCTGAAGTGAAATCAAGCAGCAGTTCAATGGAGCGCAGTAAACTCCCTGCAACTAAACATCAAGCTCCCTGTTGAGTCTTGATCAGTAGGACACACACACACACACACACACACACACACACACACACACACACACACACACACACACACACAAAGGAGAGCATAGAAAACCTCCATGTGTACCTGACAATTCTGTTCCCTTGAATTCTACTGGGTCTTCTAATAACTCAATACAGCAGCCTGTTTTGGTTTCTCACTTGATTTTGTGAATTAACTTCTGAATGTGTCATGGAAAGATGTTCTGAAAGGAGCCACGATGCCAAAAGCAGTTTACTCCACTGTGAGATTTTGTTATTTATTTTTTAATGGTTTCTAAAAACTAAAGAAAAATGTATAACACTTTTAGAAAGTTGAAATATTCAATTAGTATTCTTACAACTATTATTAGTATTATTATTAAGTTTATTCTATCTACTTGTGTGGTACAGTATGCACATGTGTTTTTTTATTCATTATGTGTACATATTAGTATTTATATATAACTATTTATGTATATATCATTTTTTGTTTTCAACTTGATGCTGAGGTTGTTATGGGAGGGGGTGCCATGTGTTGTGTTTGTTTTTATTTTTTTAAGTATTGAAAAAGAAAAAAAAGATGAATGTTTTGTTTCACTCAAATGTAAAAATGGGTCAAATTAGACCCTGAACAGTATGTAAGGGTTAAATGTGTTAAAACATGACAACTGAAGATTTTAAAGAATTTGTACCACTATTTACACAGTCCTCTGGTCAGTTCTATTGTGTGCAATATTACCCATTTTTTGTGTGCAATAACTTAATCTCTGGTAGATCTCTGTAGCAACATTTCTATTTTAAATAATGTCACATTACTATTNGTAAGGGTTAAATGTGTTAAAACATGACAACTGAAGATTTTAAAGAATTTGTAACACTATTTACACAGTCCTCTGGTCAGTTCTATTGTGTGCAATATTACCCATTTTTTGTGTGCAATAACTTAATCTCTGGTAGATCTCTGTAGCAACATTTCTATTTTAAATAATGTCACATTACTATTTTTATGATATATTTTCTCGATTGTGGTTATTTTTTTTAGTACGTATCATTTATTGTCCACATTCTTCTTTTATTGCTACTCTTCTATGACTGTCCACTGCTGCTGTGAATTTCCCCATTTTGGTAGAAATAAAGGAATATGTGATCTTTAGCCCATCCTGAAGGCACTCTAGTATCACCCTCCTGTGACAAAATATATGGGGAAATATCTCACCTTCTGCTGGATAAGGAAGTAAACTGTAGTACCCCCTGAAAGCAGGCAGAGCCAGCACTACTCATGCTGTAGGTACCACACTAAACACTGCATCCTTTCATAGCCCTTCAGGCTTCGATCAAAGCGCTTGTTGTCAGATCTGAAACTCTGTCCCATGTCAGAACGGAGGGAGCTTCACTCACTCATTTCTCTACATTTCCAGAACTAATCTGTCAATCACCCCAACTTCACACATTTGCCAGGTGTGCCTCATTTCTGTCTCCACAACCACTTTCACCAACACCCGAATGCTTTCAAACAGAGGTTCTCTGAGAGCTTTTAGTGCGCTATTTTCAGGATTCATTGTGTCAAGACTACAAAGACTCACACAAAAGATGCAAAATTCATGGAGTGAAGTTAACAGGCCGGTGTGATGCAGCCTGAAGGAGGTCCAAATAACAAGCAGCAACATCCACCATTGATTTGTGGAGGCTAAGGAGAGAATGCAGAGTGCAGACTGTGCCTGTCCTGACACACACTCTCCTTTCAACTCCTTTCAACACTCCACACTTTTTTGCAACACATTCAAGTGTGGCCACTTAAAAGAACCACTTACTGTATCTGCCTTTAGATGTGGTTGGACAACATGCTGTACTAAATAGTATGATGTTATTACCAGACCCAAAAGGAACCTGGGGATTTTTTAAACTGCAGGATTGCATTTTTTTCATTTTATTGTTTTGCTTGTAATGTGATTCATAATATTCCTTTAAGAGAGATAAGATGGTTCTAAATGAATTCAGACATACTGTCTGGACATGGAAAAAATCTTTTGCCACTGATTCTGATTTTGATCCACTCCTATGTCCAGCGTGGCCGGCTACTCACACAAAGTCAAATTTGATTAGCTGAGCTTTTGTAAATGTCTCTGACTGCGCAATCTGAAACTATTATGCAGGAAGAGAAAAGATGGAATGATGCAAATATACTGATTATATGACATGCTTGCCTACATTCGAGATAAATAAGCAGGTAATACATGAACAAGTGGGGAAAAAGTAATTTTCATTTCACTGGGTTTTAATAGTGTTTTACAAACAGTATATTTCTGTTATTACGGTGTGTCCAGCCAACCACACACACACAAACATCAGTATCCTAGTGCTGACTGCATACTGCAGTATTACAGCTGATCTCTAAATCATAAGTAGAAACAAAGGAAACTGTCAAAACATCCCCACTACTACACACCTAGGGTGTGATTTACTAAAGGTGTGTGTGTGTGTGTGTGTGTGTGTGTGTGTGTGTGTGTGTGTGTGTGTGTGTGTGTGTGTGTGTGTGTGTGTGTAAAAACGTGTGCACGCAAAACACACACAATATATTGCACTGTGCACACTATTTAGTACTTATTTAAGATCTTAGTAAATCAAGCCCGTAGTGTGTGTGTGTGTGTGTGTGTGTGTGTGTGTGTGTGTGTGTGTGTGTGTGTGTGTGTGTGTGTGTGTGTGTNTGTGTGTGTGTATTTCGGTCCATGTCATGTTTGACAGGTGTGTGAGGACTTTGTGCCTGGAGGTTATGATGGGGACAGGTGGAGTGTTTGGGTCACTGAATTCAACTTGGTTCTTTGACTGAAGAACTCTGGCTTACAGAGTTTCTGCTTCAGTAAACAGCAGGCAGTCTGAGCCTGTTGTCATGACAACTATCATGACTCCCGCAGCTAGATAGTTAACGGCCATTTTTGATGCAAACACACACACACACACACATCCCATTTTAACTGCATACACTGGCAATGAATCAGTGTTTGCTATGTTTTGCTGTGCAGATGAGAGTATAAGTGAAATGAATGGATGTATTTATTTATTTATTTATTTTTATTTAATTATATTTGAGCCCAGTCTTTGAATACACCTGGATTTCGTTGTATGGTTTTGTACATTGACAATAAAGAATCTAATCTAATCTAAACACACATGCACACACACACAGAATAAAAGATAGATTTTTATATAAAGGGCAAAAATATTTAGTTTGACATACTCTCAAGCTTATCATTTATACACTAAAACGACTCAGTCCCCTCACATTATGAACATAATTGAAACAATCTGACGTGTTCAGCAACCAAAAATCTAATTAGAAGCATGTATTAAATGCCAGGCAGTTCATTTAGATTGACCATGACCTTCTCTGTTTATTTTGTACAATATTACACAGCAGTGTGATTATCTAGCAGCTGAAGCTGACCAAT
>JANJYP010076601.1:0-15293 GCA_024605115.1 Rastrelliger brachysoma
CACACACACACACACACACACACACACACACACTATTTCAGGTCCTTCATCTGGGTGGACTGTCAAACTGCTCTGCAGGATGAGTAGGTGTGTCGGGAGGCAGAGGAGTATGGATTAAAATACATCTTCAAAAGAGCAGACTCACTGTGTGCAGGAAATAATCAGTGCACCAGCAGTAATGTATGCATATGTAGACACAAAGTAAAGTAAACAGAGGCAAGACATAACTGAACTGACAATAATCCTCTAACTGAAATGACCGAATGATGAGGGCGCCATGTAGAGAGACTCTTGTGGGATGACTATGATGAGTACAGAAAGAATCGTGTGACAGACAGAGGTAGTTAAAGGTAATTGAACAGCATATGTGTAGTAAAATTTGCAACAGGAAAACAGAGCAACAGGACAAAGCACAATTAATGGCCCTGTCCACACCTGGCATTAAAATGAATCTTGGATCATCCACTTATAAGTGAATAACTCTTACGTTCAGATGTGATGCATTGAGATCTGATTGCACCTTTTGAAGGTGATATCGACCACATATGGCCACATTATTTTTGCAGTGTATACTGAATGTTTCCTGCACTACCTTAAAAGCCCAACAATGACATCATTGGTGTGAACATATGAATATATTCATTAGTGTCATAATAAAGTGTGAAACAACAAGGGGGCTGGCAAACATAACAGAGTATGAAGTTAGGAGTACAGCTGTGAAGTGTGAATATACCAGCATTATGTGCATACATATTAGAAGGTTAGTCACAGTGGGTTAGCCTAATGTGACCAGGTAATTTAGGTTATTGTGGAGAAGTGTTCTAATACCAGATGTGAAATGACACACTTAGAGGTGCCAACTTGTGATGAGATCACCAAAGGCACATGTTAATGTCAGGTGTAAACAGTGCCAATGAATAAGCGAACAACACATCTGTTTCCATTAACTGAAACTTCAGGAAATGATAATGCTATCTCACATAAATTTAACATCTGAAAGTATTTCTATAAACTAGTAAGAACTGACACAGTCAATTAGATCAGTTAGGACCTGTCAATGTAAAACAACGCTTATTTACATAGTGGTTTTTCTGTCTCAGACTGTTTGAATATGACTGAAGAGGAAAACTTGACGAATATTCCCTCCAAAAAAAGCTTAGAAAAAAACTCATATTTATATTTCCTACCTGAGGAAATAGGTTTGGAACTACAAATTTTATCAATATTTTATTATTTCATAATCACATTCAATCATTCTCTAATTTTACACATCAAGTTCAGTTTACAGTGCAGTGTCTTCTATGGCTCCAGAGGAAGGAAACAAATCTGATGATCAAATTAGGATTATTTTGGCTTTGGCTTATAAAGTATAGGCTGGCAGAAAGTGTTTAAACCTTGAAAAGTAGAGTTTGAGAAACACAGGCATTTACCAGGCATGTCTGGCTTAACAAAAGATGCTGTGGAGTTGAATTATTGAAAATGTAAGACACAATTAATAGAATAGAATATAAAATATAATGTAGAATATAACTGTTTTTAAAATTGAATGAACTGAGCTTCCCAGGCATAGACATGATGCACACTGAGGTATCAAGAGAGACTATATCCTCATAGTCTTAACAATATGATACAATATACTTGGATCATGTTAGTATATAAGTTGCTGCTATAAGTTCGAATTGATTGAAATGTGTGCAAGTGCATATATGTATATGTATGTGTATGTGTATGTGTGTGTGTGTGTGTGTGTGTGTGTGTGTGTGTGTGTGTGNTGTTTATGCGTGTGTGCATGCATGTGTGCATGTGTCTCCACCTCTTCTTACCATGTGGGGTGATTGTCTGTATGGGCTTGCCCTGCCCTCTGACGTTCCATATGGTCAGGGTTCCGTCTGAGTGACTGCAAATGAACTGCTTGCCCTCATGATGCCAGGCAACTGAGTGGATTGCCTAGGAAACGACAGGAGGGAGGCCAGCAGTTTAGCAGGATGAAACATCATGTGCCACAATGTTCTTTACACTATAAGTTTGCTGCATTGCCATGGCCATACGGTACATAATATTCATATGTGGGTTAAACATCGGAGACTGTGGATTATATACTATCGGACAGATGGTGAAAGTGAGATAAAAGGGTCTGGTCTGTGACTTCAGAGCATTTCCTGTGGCATAAATGAATGGCCTTTCATGACCTATTTGCTGATTGTGGAGAGAACCAAGAATGGATAGGTCATTTTATTCAGAAATGCCAAAAAGATTGTATTAATATGGTTATGAATTTAAGAATTCTATTTCATAAAGATAAATTCTTTAAGAAAACTCTTCAGCATTCAATATAACTGAAACAGTTGAAATGGTGCATTTAGGTGAATCTGGTTCATTTGGAGCCATGGATTTAAGATGCTTGTTATGATTTAAGTTAAAATAAAATTATTTAGGTAGGCAGAAAGGGTACAGAGAGAATTTTATAGGAATCACAATTCAAACAGTCATGTTGAAATAAAAATATGCATTTAACAACAAAATCAAGCATAAAATGGGAAATAAAAGTTCCAATATGTACAGTATTTACTGGAAAAGACAGTAAGAAAAGGGGAAAGTTTAGGAGCCATTCAAGACAGGAGCACAATCAAGACAAAGGCACAGGTGAAAAAAACAGAGACCTAAATTGACAGAGTGACACTAAGACAAGCAAAGAAAGACAGACCAGAATTAGAGAGACGGTGCCCTCTCTGCCCCCTCATCTGCCCTGTCATCTGAACAGCTCTGTTGCCATTGGAAGCCAAGCTCATGATGATTTATTATCTGACAAGCAATCATTGAAAACACAATCATGACCAAAGTATGCCAGTAAAGGGCAACCTTGCTTATTGATGCCCTTTTCATAACTCATAATTAAACCTGCGCAAACGTTTTGACATTAAGTAAATATGATGATCTGTGCGAAGCTTGCAGCAGCTTCCAAAGCAGTTTTACAAGGTTTGCCACATGAATTTGTGCCCGTGTGCTTGTGGCCTTTTCTTATCAGAACACCTACAGCATCAGTAATATCTCCCCACACAAGCCCAGTTTTGTCAGGGGGTGAAAAAAAATCTTTATTTCAGAGACACGTTCTCTTTTCCCATTTTAGCTAAAGCTCTACTTAATATTTTGGTTTGAACTCGCCACAAGTCATCCATTATCACTTTGTCTCACAAATGTTGCACTTTGTCTCATGTCACTCATCTGAAATGAATGATTACCATGTTATCGATGTGGAAGCACGTTCAGGTTAAGTCGATCTCTTCCAACTGCAACCGCTATTTATTCATGTGTATATCAATTTTGCTTTCAGTATGTCATTAATCATATATGGTGCTATGTGTCAGGTTCACTTAAGAATTTTTCTGCAAATATTTTAAATGAAATACTTTGAATGTTGGCTTGTGTGACACATCAGATATACTCATCTAATGTTGCCTGTCTCAGAGTAAATTTGAATATGCTTATTTGTTCTGAGGGGCAAAGAAACCCATTTATTGCCTCCTGGGTATTCTTTACATTGTTTTACAAACTCACAAAGTCCAACTTAATAGAGAATGTATCTGACAAAACAACAACAAGAGCCTCCTCAGGTGAGTGCTCTCAGAAAACAGCCTTGAGGGTCTTTCAGAGGTCTCTGGTTATATGACACATGACATGTTCCCTTCCACTCTCACAAAGACACACAAACCAAACATGATTCAACTCTGAACTAACAATATCTTATTTGTTCCTTTGTTGTTTTGTGTTTCCTTAGTTGTGTGGAGTTTTATGATTTCCTATTTTCTTGGAAGCAATTAGAGGCATGATGAGTAACCATTTAGATGTCTTATTTAAGATGATACTGGATGTGTGTCCTTGTAGGCAAAGTGGCAGTGATGGTGGGTTGTAGCAGCCCAGAAGGAGAGAGAGGTTGTCAAGGATTTGTTGCCAGAAGTGATTCACCGGTGTGCAGTGCCAGGTGGTGTGGATGTAGTTCAGATTCTGTGAAAATTTTAGCAATCCAATCCAGGAAACATGATGAAATCATATTATAATGTATGATTTATATGCCATATGGAAAATAGACTGAGGTCCACGCATTAGTATAACGATATTAAATGCACATTTTAGAATTCTGATACTAGTCAAGGAGCATATCAGATGTTGAATGTGCCAAGATGGAGGATTTAAGTAGCAGATACTTCATACAATGCTAAACACATAAACTGTTCACACTTTTTATGGGATAAATAGCCTTATTCAGCCATCAGAAATGCTCTGACAGTGACTGAGTTATACACTCTATTAGTGCACTGTTCACTGTGACAGTCCCGATAGGCAACAATGCACTGTGTTTAATTGGAAAATGAGAAGGGTAATTGAAACACATGGCACTTATCATATCAAACAATACCAATTAAAAAAAGAAAATTTCATGATTCATTACATTAGGTCAGTTTTCACAGATTGGTCTTTGGGGGATTGGGGAATGAGATAATTCAGTCAACACTTATTAGAGTCACATACACATGGGTGTCCCCACAAATATGCACTGATACACAAACACACACTCTCACACTATGACAAAGACCAAAGATAATACACAAAATGAGATTGGTGAGGGAAAATAGATGTACACATAAGCATGCATATCATAGACATAATTAGAATAGCTTCTGCCAGCATTGTGTCACACTGGGACACAAAGACAGGCTTAGCCCTGAAGTACCCCACACAAGCGCGTGCACACACAGTCTCTTACTGGAGCAGTAATTCAGTTCAAGTAGAAAAACATTCAACCAAAAAAGGCTTAATCTAAAAAACAAGCATTTGAGGGCAAGTATGTCAACAGTGATTTCCATAGAGCAATCCCTTTTTGTTTTCGGAACATGAAATCCATTCTGTTTGTTATTATATAAGCTCTCAAAGAAACAAGTCTCTGTGAGCCTCTACGTATTTCCTGTATCTATTAAGATGTCTTCTGTATCAAAAAAATATGATGCGCCATCATAGTTTTTAATTTTTTTTAATTGGGTGGAGTGCAAGTACAAAAATGCAAGTACAAAACTGACTGAAAGAAATTCAGTTTTTNGGGTGGAGGAAAAAAATGCAAGTACAAAACTGACTGAAAGAAATTCAGTTTTTAGATTTGGATGTATTTTGTCATGAAATATCAGATAAGTAGAGATTTTGACTCATTGGTGATGCTGGATGAAAAGTCAATTTGACAATTTGTAATCGCTGGAATCTTGGGATGACAGTTTTCAAAGATTCATGACATTTTTGGGCTGCAGACTGCTTTGATGGTAGCCAAGCACCAACACAGTATGTAACAGGCTTTAGATGTATACACTATGTGGTGATTACTTAAAGGACAAGGCATTGTCTTCAGAATGAGCACAATCACTTAGAAGATGAGAGTCTATTATATCAATACATATATTTCATGTTCTTTAATTTTATTATCAGCAGCCCATGAATGATTTATATTATACTAGTGTCCATGGAATGAGACAATAGGCAGTAAGCAGTTGTTGGAAATAATATTACAAATAATAATTAATCAACAAATATTGAATGTTCATGTGCAGGAATCACCCCCCTGCCTATCAGGAGCTAAGCTCTGAAAAGTGCTAATAATTTGTTGTCAACTACTTGGTTTAAATCTGAAAATGCAGCCATGTTTTTTATTATATGAATTTTGATGTCAGAATATGTTCACATTAATTCATCCAGAGCTGAAGGAGTGACACCTTTTTTAACTAGTTGAGAATTATGTAATTAATTCTTTGTATTTTTTTTTTATTGTATTACTGTTGGCTTTCAATAATAGCTTGCAGAACTGAAGCAAACATTTTACTCCACAACTTATCATGTTTTTTGGGCAGATTCCCTGTTAAAGTACATACTATCTCACAACCTGGGGCATGTTGGTGTACTCATTTATTGCACAAAATCTTTGTTTAATGACATGGAAACAGATTCTTGGTTGTCAGATGATTTTTGCAATTGCATAGTACTTCACATCAGAGGTATTTTTTGTATCTTCATCTGAGGTACTGGGCCTCAGAGCACAAACTGGTCTCTTTCCATGATTTGATGAAGGGAACAAGGCAAAAAGACATGACAGAAGGACAGTCAGATCACATAGAAGGAGAGAGAGAGCAAGAGAAAGAAGGGGAGGGGTGAGGGGGAGACAAATGGAGTAAAAGTGGAGCAGAGTGAAAATTATATAAAAAGAGATACAGAAGTAAAGGAAATAAAAAATTACAAGGAAATAATGTGGAAAAAAATTATTTCAAATGATTGAGTTGAGACAGAGAAAAATGGGCAGGAACCTTGTGTTGTATAAACAGAATGTTGAATAATGAGCCATTTTGATGGTGTACACAGAAACAAGGTGTGAAGGAGGGGTGAAAAAATCTGGGTGAACCCAATCTGGCTGTGATATCAAACATTCACCAAGCTGGACTGAAACTAAGGTGTTGACTCAGACAATAGAGAGTGGAGCAGGGTCAGAGTGACCTCAATACTGTGTAGCATTCACTGGAAACCAATACTGCTGATACACAGCTAATAATATACAATACAATGAAAGACACAAAAGTGGTACTGTAGGCGTTCTTTCTCAGCTCTTTGCGGGATTTTAAAAACTCGCTGCTGTTTGTCTAAACTCTCCCTGAAACTTTGTTGCCAGGTTATGTTCCCTGACTTGCTGACATTTCTGCATTTTGACATCATCTGCAATTCACAAATGCTGTCTTCATTTGCGTCAGAAATAATTTCACTGCTTCCCTTATGAGCACCTTATTTGCTGATGTTGTGAGAGTGCTTTTGCAAGAATGTGTAAAAATGTGCCAACAACACAGGAGCCAAAATCATTTACCAAGAACATTTAAACTTTGAAATTCCAAACCAGAGACTGCCCTTGGCTCTGTTTAAACATCTGCAAATTTCCATCAGAACTAAAATATGCCTTAAAACATGCCTATTCTAAAGTCCATCAAAATCCATCACTGCATGGTCTACTGCCTTACTCTGCTGTTAAAGAAAGAAGAAGAAAAGTGTCCTTGCTCATATCAGTTGACAACTTTGGTACTTGACAGTGAGCTTCTAGGCAAATAGTGTTTGAATAAATGCTCACAGCAGGAGAGGGAGCCCACAGCAGGAAGAATATAGCTTGCAGTGGGTTTGTAAAACATTATTTCACCCTACAGCATTGTTTGTAGAAGTTATATAGACATGGAATTTTTCAAACACTCATGAGGCAATGACAGCAAACAATTCCAATTGTACCAACTGATCCATGCATTACAAGTGTCTTATAACAGATGTTAATTATAGGCTTGATGACACAAGTGTGAAACATCTATATCTGGACATCAAATTAGACCCATGTATCCATAGCAACCATCTTGATGTTGGAAGTTCACTGTCTCAGTCAACATCCAACACAATAAAACCTTCCACATAACTTACATTACACTATTCCCATCAATATGTATATAGTAAATATTTTTGCAAAGTTCTTGTACACTCTGAAGTCTTAAAGTACAGGGTCACAATTTTCTTAGTCTTAGAACAGCAGGTGCACTGAAGATGAAGCAGGTTTTTGTCTGTTGTAATCATTCCTCCTAACATGTATGGAAACATACAGTATAAGGATACTTTGTTTGGAACAATTATGTGTGTCTGATATAGTTTTTATGTTAAAAAAAAGAAAAAATGTGTAATTGCCACTTTAAAACCCTCCTTCTTCATTGAAATCTATGAATATGCAAATATATTTGTGTAGGTGTGCAGCAGCTTCTCTGGCTCTTGCTTATGATATAGGGACTGTTAGCGACCCTTGTCTTAACATGAATTAGTGTGCAGATAACATGACCAGTGCGACTAGGCCAAGAAAGTACAGCCCAACTGAACTTTTGATTATTATCAACAACTTCCACTGAAGCACAGAATGGTGCTCAGCAGGCTGCAGCTCCTAAGGACACAATGCCCTGCTGCAGCGAACTGGCATAGCAGACTACAACGGCTCAGAGGCAAGAGGAATCGGTGTGCATGGAAGCAGAAGAGGGGATAGCGGGTCGGTCTGTTAGCCAAGCTAAAAGCTAACACAACCAGGCCAGCCATTCCAACGCTCTTTCTGGTCAATGTTCACTCACTGAATAACAAAATGGATCTGATTCGACTGAGCCTGAATGTTCATTGGGAGATGAGACACAGCTGTGCTTTTCTCCTGACAGAAACTTGACTAAATGGCAATGTGTTGACTCAGCTTTTCAATTCGACAGGTTGCTAGGGGAAAACTAGTTGAGGTAGACTCTGCATTTAAATATGTTTAGTTATGAATAATAGTTTCCTTAGATTTATGACACATGGATTCCTGCCTGATTCAATCTGTGTTCTTGAGATTGCTCTTGGTACACTGCAGTTTCAAACTACAAATGCTCAGCTATGGCACTGGCTGCTTATTTCAGCACTGTTATGTCTATAGCATATGAAAAATGTCTTTTGTGCAAAAATGTATAATATTCTAAAAAATCTGACTTTGGAAGATACCCACTTCATTTGACTCACATGGATGGCTGACAAATGTACACTTTTGCACAGAACAAGTCCTGTGTATTTTGTCCACCATTTACATTAAAAGAATATTAGGAAGGAACCTTTTAAAGTCCAGTTTGAGTAAAACGAATAACTACAACAAGAAAAACCTATTTCAATTTTCATTTAGGTGCCTGTCTATTGTCATAAACAAAGACCGACTTGAAAAAATTGTAAACTTAAACTTTATTGATGTGTAAACTGAAAATAAATTAGAAATGCTGCTCTGTAGGTAAATGGTGGTCAGCGTAATTAATTAGACAAAAGAAATATTTACACTTACAAACACAACATGATAAATCAAGTTTCACACAGTAAATAATAGTTCCATTCAATATAATGAAAATTAATTTCAGTTACTGTCGTGTTTTTCATTGAAATCAACATCATGTATTATATTATTATTTTGTTCATACCACCCACCTTTACCATCACAAAGCCCTGGTGTGCTCATCTCCCACAGCACTTTAGTCCATTTCATCAGTTTTGCCTATAGCCCTGTCCACAACAGTGATATTAGAGAAGTCATGCCATAATCATAAGAACATGCAGCACAGCAGTATGCAAAGATTTTCTTGGTGTCCTTGGAGGCTGGTTTGGGGCCAAATAAAACTTTAAAGATATATTTAAAGCTATATGACTATGAAGATCATTTGGATGTATTATCCAGGGGAAAATAACCTCAAGACATTCCAAAACAGGAAAAAATGTCTGAGTATTGCCAGCTCTTTCGCTTTGTCTGAGTAAATCATAGTGAGTGAAATGAGGAGCCCAAGTCCCCACACATCCCTCTCCCCTGAGCCCCCACCCACTCAGCCCCCAGTCTCTTGAGAGGTGTAACTGAAGGAGTTTGGACAGAAGAGATGAGCTCCCATGGGGGATTCAATACTAAAGACTGTAATGCCCCAGGAGCAGCGGCAGAAATTAGCTTATCTGAGAGAAGGAGACAGAGCAAAGGCACAGAGAGAGAGAGAGAGAGAGTGAGTGTGCGTGCGCGAGGGGGAGAGAGAGAGAGAGAGAGAGAGAGAAAGAGAGAGAGAGAGAGAAAGAGAGAGAGCGATACAGTGCATACTGAACATGTAAAATCTACTCTTTCCTTGTCTATGTAGTCCTTGTTGACTCTTATCTCAGTATGTTTAGAGCACCACAGCATTTCCAATGAGGTGAGCACCAGCACAAGCGTTACGATAATCTCATTATCTTAAACAGGCGGTTTGGCTCTGTGTCTAAGTACCATGGACACTGCTGCATGACCATGTACAGTACATGTTGACAGTGCGTGTGCTTTGGTGTAAGTGTGCTCACAGCCATTCAGTCTTCGAAAACCTCAAGTACAGGTTTATGAATGAGATCTGCTATATTTAATTGTCAGTAAGACAGAAAACCAAGAACTGTGGAAGGTCAGACTGTGCTCAGATCAAGCTGAAGCACATCCACTGACTGTAAATGGGCCCAGGATTTTCTGAATATTTAATTAACCAAAAAACACAGATGGTGATATATTTTTCACATTTATAATAGATCATAAACACAATCCAAATACAGCAACTACATGAGTAGAAATAACATTTTGAAGACTGCAGAAATAAGATTTTACATGCAAATCAATCACAGGTAACAACCGGTGAAGATAAGTGTAATGGATGTAGGGAAAGGGAATGTATCATATGGTACAGATTTCATTTGTATACCACAGTGAAACTTAGGCATATGCCAAGTCCAGAGGGGAGCTTGGACACTCTGACACTGTGTCTTTTTTATTGTTGCTTTTATTTATAGACAGACACACACTGTTGCCTCTGGGGAAGCCAATAAAGCCACATGACTCAGTGCTTTAAAAAGGTGGACCTTTTACAAAATGAAGCTGCCCTTTTTACAACCATAATATGCAAGCAAAATCACGGTGCAGCCTTGCAGCCTTATTCTGAAGACACGGACACATGGCACACTACACAGTGCTCTATAAATGTTGTAACTGTGAAAACTTTTCATAGCTGTATAGCATAAACTGAGTTGGCTGTACAACTGTAATTTCAGCTTAATTTTTATGAAACAGCACATTGAAGAGATGCTATTATCTAAGAGGCTAGATCTGTCACCATCTACCCATCTGTTTAAAACAGGAAGTAGAAAGTTGAATTACTTCCCAGTCAGCAGTCTCTTTTCGTATGATCATTACCATCGAAACTCAGAAAAGAGAGGAGAGTCACACTCTGCCTTGCATATTTACAGAATGTGTATGTGTGCTGTACATTCACAGGCTCAACTCACAAGCTTTGCAAACTGTAGTAAGCTAACTCATATTCTGGGTTTGCTCTAGGAATTAACTGTCTACACACACACACACACACACACACNACACACACATACTGTATACAGTTTGGTTCATGAATATATAATTTAATTTCCTACGTTTGTATCAAAAGACAGTCAGAAGTGGTAAGAATGACTGAAAGTTGTTGGAGAAGAAAGGAAATTGGTGAGATTTGCCTACCTCATCGTAAGTGTAGCGATAGTCGGCCTTCTTTGATTTCAGATCCCACAGGACCACGATCCCAGACTCAAATCCAATTATAAGCTGGAGAGGAAGAATGTCAGGCAGACAGTGAGATAGGTAGGAGAGATGACAGAGTCAAGATAGAAGAGACCCCATGATGGGAGGAAAAATAAGTAATACATTTGACATTCATGCACAGCATGAAAGGAAGTAAGGTGTAAGCAGACTATACTAGCTCAAGACAGACATCTGCTCATCCTGGTTCACAAGTGATTATAATGTAAAGCAATGAAATCTATGAAATATTTGATTGTCTTGTCTTGCTTATAAGCTTATTATTGACAATGGGGTTGTTTTGAATAAAAACATTTGCCATACAAAAATGTCAAATGTAAATGTATGTTTGAATTATAAAAGATGTGTTTATAGAAGCAATCTCTGCTAAGTGCTACCACTTTAAAAGTATAGCAGTAATCGAATTTTGATTGTGCAGTGCAAGTGAGTAACACAAAGTTCTACATCACATGAGCTGTGATAATATTCTAGCACAGTTTCATATTCATTCATATACAGTATGTTCTGTGTTACAGTTCAGGTGAAGTGGAATACATATCATTGGGTGTGGTGAATAATTATCATCTGCTCAAACAGTCACCTCACTCACATCATACTGTTCAAACAGCTGAGCCAGGCACAGTGGTGCCAAAATGGCTCAGCCAGTGGAGAAGAGACAGCAGACCAGCTTTTCTACAGGGCTGGAGAAAGATTAGCCTTTCATACTGTCAACTGAACAAGCCAATGTTGGCCATCATGAAGTGATGCCACACTGAAAAGACCTTTGACATCTATTTTCTCTTTAATCTCAGAGATCCAGTTGTTACAAAGAAACTACCACATTTCCCTTTGTGAAGCCTGCCTGAAATTAAAAGCTTTTTTAAACAAAGGTGTGAGAGAGCAATGTAATGCAGTATTCAGACTGAAAAAATACAGCCCTTACTAATATGCTGTATCAACCAGACAGATGCTTCAGTGGCCACATGAACACTGTACTTTTACTGGTGACCTTGAAAATGTCACCAGTGATAAAAGACACTATGCATGACACTGTGATAAGTGTTCCCAAAGTTCTGTCTTAAATATTATAAACCACTCTCCAGTATTTTGACGCAAGAAATTTTTGGATCTATTACTCTAAATGCAACTCCTGGATTTTATCACAGGTTTTTTTCTGTTTGAACACCTGATAATACCGTATATGGATTTGCTGTATGTGATTGATGGATGTAGAAAAGAGAATGACAGATATGGTTACTTCATACATGTTTGTATGTGTATATGGAAACATTGTCCTTTACCTTTCCCTCGTCCATGGGGTTGTCACTTATGTGGACAACTGGTCCAGGGTGAGCCTTGGACGACCTTAGAGAGAGAGACGGACAGAAAGAGGAAGACAAAGAGAGGACAAGAGAGATTTTTTTTTTCTATTCAGGCCATGATGCAGTACAGTACTAATACATCAAAACAAGGCCACAGATGTGTAGTTGAGATTGATAGGATTAAGGTGCAATATAAGTGTTTTTGAACCTCTGGATGAGGTCCACTATGGGAGGACAGAGATGCCAATCACTCCAAGGGTCTAAAAGGCTGTTGAAAGACATAAGCTCACTGAAGGTTGTGATGGATGGCTCTGTCAAGCCAAGCATTCCCCAATGGCTATGTGTGGGTGCGTGTGTGTGTGTGTGCATTTGCATGTCAGCGAAAGTACAAAATGCTTTCCTGCCCCCTTCTCTCACTCCTCTGTTTGTGCTTTACCCTGCAGACAGCCTTATGTCAAATCTCCACTCCCCGTGCCACGTGGCAGCAGAATTTACCTAACCTGCCCTGCCTCTGAGAGATGATGTGAGCTAAGCAACACCAGGGAAGGTCACAGCTGAAAAAGAGTGACTGTTGGAGCCTAAAACATAAACTCAGTATCAGGCAGCAAGGGAAGGAATGTCTGACAAGGAGAGGAAGGGGAAGCTGCAACCAAATGTAAGTAATGCAAAAGGAGACAAGGGAAAGTCCTTGTTTTAGCCCAGTCTAACATTGAAGGATGAGGCAAAGGAATAAAAATGTTAAACAATAAATGTTATCAATATTCAAATCAAATGTTCTGAATGACAGCCTGTAAACAAGGGATGAATGTCTCTTTAGACTTACTACATTTACATTAATCTATGAATATAAGTAAAAGACTCGACAAGCGTCTACAGCAATCTGTGTATGTGTATTAGAAGGTAGCAGTTAGTGGGCAGGCAGGCAGTCAGTCAGTTGTCTCTATATTTAGCCTGTTAGTGCTGGAGCCTTATTACCTAAGCTCTACCGCAGCTGGAGCTGTTGATTTATCTAATCCCCATTCACTGCCTGTCTCTCAGCGAACAACCATCCACAGCAGCATGCACTTACACACACACACACACACACACACACTTGAACATCAGCACAACTAAGACTCATTTTAACACCTACTCCTTCTGTAAAAACCTGCACCCATAACAAATAATTACCCTCTTGCCGATTTAAAAAAATGCAACTTGCCCTCCTGTGTCACACATTTCCTCATTTTAGTATTTTAAGTACAAAAATATCTGTGTTGCCTCTTATGAGAATCTGTAATAAATCTGTTTTGTCAAAACCTGTTGTCAAACAATAAACAAATCTGACATCAACACATTCACGAAGTCCGCAAATTCACGTTCAGGTTCGGAGATAAATGAATCACCATGGCAACAGAGGCAGGATGGGCAGAGTGTAGACAGGCTTCCAAAATTCCTCCATACTCCACCACAAACACACAAAACACTCCCACATGAACACACACAAACAACGCCTGCTTAACTACTTCAACACGCTCCTGTAACCACACATTTTTGTCTGTGTACCACTAATGACTCTGTGTTTTGCATATAGAGTAAAATGGGCTTCAGGGACTAGAACAGTTGTGTGTGTGTGTGTGTCTTGTAGTTTGCATGTTTACATAAAAATATGCCTTACTGGCATGTGCACAACTGTATTTGTTTCTGTACATGCTTGTTTGGGATGTGAGCATGTCATCATTCTTATAACTCACATGAGTATCACATTCCTGTCTCACAGCTACTGATTCAAAGTCTTCCATATCACACACATACATCTGACTCCTAGAGTTACACTAAATACCCCATAGCAAATATAACACGTGTTCAGTACGTCATAAAATCTTGAAAATCTTTGCCCCTTGGCAGCTTAACATCAAATAGTCATCTGTTATGAACCTTTATTGCACCAAATCCTTCTTTGTATATAAAGTATTCCTCCCACTGAGTAATGCCTTCAGTACATTAAACAAAATGGACCATGACTGAATGTGTGTGTTGCAGGCACACACAAAGACCTGAGGGCACACACACATGCATGATAAAGCAATTGTCTCTGGGTGTGTAGATGACGCAGAGGGAATGTTTAAGCAATACGAAGGGTAACACCTCATTGAATTTGAAAATAACTCCTCAGTGCAGGCACACACACACACACACACACACAAAATAAACAACATAATATGAATTCAAAAGCAGGAGAGATATGCTTCCAGGTATGAAAGCTCAGCTATTCATTCACATATACTGTACCTCCAAGAAGAGTTATTTACATTCAAATACCCACACCCTGCACATTAACAGACAGACACATACACACACAATGAAGTCCTGATCATCTGGTGTCACCAAGGCACTCTTTGAGGTAGGATAGGTACTGTCACCATGACAATGTTTCCGCGGTAACATGGCTTCAACAGCCTTCTTGCAGCACATATGTAGCCTTGTGTCAGCTCATCAGACTGGGTGTTAACGCATACAAGCGTCTGTAAAGCTCATATTTGCAGCTAATTTGGTATGTTCCTCAGGTAATCATACATGATGCTATGTGCAATTATTCCAGCCTGAAAAATCACATACCAGATGACGCTGCTTGCCCAGCTGTACTAAGCCTTGACATGCATGAACAAAACTTAATCACCAAATCATCAAATTGGCCAGATCAGTAGGTTTTACTTTGGAGTTTCACTTGCTGTTGACTGAAAGCAGCATGCTAAACTCACCCATACACAGTGTTATGCTACAACATTATTTACTATGTCGTGTTTATGGGAACACAACAAAAGAAACAGAAA
>JANJYP010076608.1:0-11451 GCA_024605115.1 Rastrelliger brachysoma
GAAACTGCAAGGCCGCAAACTGTAATCGGCATTATAGTGAGGGACCACTGTATATGCATTTAAAGTACATAGTTATTGCTCACCTTTTGTCATCTTCTTCTGTTTTTTGAGCATGGTGTTAAAATTGAGAAAGCACTATCATCTACCATTTTTTTAAAAAGGGAACAAGGTGATAACCATTTCTGTTGTCAGTTGCCTGGCAACATGATTTTCTGGGGTTAAAGCACTTGCAGGTGAAGCTTAGTGTGTACTTGACCTTCTATGTCAAAAAGGTGACCTCACTAGCTCCACTGAAAGACAATATTATGTACAGTATATTAAAAATCCAGATGAACTGATTAAAGATAGACTGCAGCTGTAATCTGCCGCTGATGTTCATCTTACCAAGGTGTTTGTGATATATATCATTATACATTGTGGACTACAATTGCCTCCTTTGTTTTTTATGTTGCTTTTTCAATTTGGTCTTTTTTCTCATACTAAGTTTCTCTGTTTCTAGGCAACATGGCATAATACTTGCTATACAACACTTTTGTGATGATAACACACACATATCAAGGATAGAGACTGCATGATGTTCATCAACAGTAAAGCTAGGTTGTGTTTCATAATGAGAACGTTTTTATTCAGCCAAATTTCCAATAATATTTCTAATACATGGCACCTCTTTTATTGCTGTCTACAAAGGAAATACAGTGTGCATATGCCATACATACATCTGTTAGAAAAAGCTGAACCCATAATCCATATTGAGTTTTGCTTAGGTAAGCTTGGCTCCACTTTAGAAAACAAACAACCAGAAACAAGAAAGCTACACTTGTATGGCAGGGAAACATTGATGTCTTGTAGTGTGATGGCAGCTTTGCCATGTAGACATATTGCAAAGGCAAGCTCTTTGAGCAGGGCATTGCATGGAAGTAAATGGTTTTCAATCATTCTTGACTGTAGACAAAATAGCTCCTTTGAAATGTACCACACAAAAAAATCAAAACATTATATTTACATCTGTGGCTGCCAAAGANCTCTTGACTGTAGACAAAATAGCTCCTTTGAAATGTACCACACAAAAAATCAAAACATTATATTTACATCTGTGGCTGCCAAAGATAACATTCACCTTCAATAATTTTATGTTGTGGTATGCATTTTAGATTTTGAATGCATGTGCACTTAGGGGAAGATACTCCACACATAATAAATTCTCGGTTTCAGGATCTCAGTTTTGTGTTCACAGCAACTTTGAATCCACATTGGTTGTATATAACGGGAACCATGCAGAAAAAACAAGGTCACCAACAAGTAAATAAAAAAGACCATGAAACCATAAGAAGTGGCGGCTATGAATTCAGTGAATCATGTGGCAACATTTTCGACTAATGAACAGTCACTGTATAAGAATTCATCATCTAATTAATTAACAAACACCATATATATTATTTACATATTTGGCAGCTGACAGTGTTATATAGGGTGATTTACGCTGAGTGAGCAGGTAAGCATTCAGGCATCCTGAGCACACTTTGACAGCACACATGCCTACTGATGGATGCATAATGGCTGTTGCAAGAACTCAGTGTATGACCTTTCACTTAAAAGATGGTCTCTCTCACCACTACCACAAAACCCATAAACCTTGGTCGAAGAATTTCTAGCTCGGTGAACAAGCAGCCAAAAGTGCGTGGGATCGAAAGGTTAGCCAAGCAGCAGCACCACAAGACCTCCCCAGAACTTGCGGTGCTGTCAGTAATGTGTTTCAGTGGTCCTGACAACATACTTACGTGGTACTTATCTCAGAGAACATCTCAACGAGAGGAGATAAGAGACCAGAGTTCTGTCCTCATTTTCCAGTTCATTTTTCATTCCCTGCACTCTCTCTCTCCCTTCTCCACTCTCCTTTTCACCAGCGCTCTTTGGTGGATTGTTGAATTGTTGAATTTCCCCTCCTCTGGCTATCATCCTGTATGAGTTGGCAGAATTTTTCACACAGCTTTTGGCCCGAGATCAGTGAAGCACCTTGGGCACAGAACAAAATATAGAACCGGGATGCGGAGACAGACACAACCTCCCGCAGCAATCTCCTCCCAAGCAATTTTGATAGCAGGGGTGGCGGTGTGGGTTATTCCCTCTGTAATACACTATGAGGCCTTAAGCTTGTTCCCTGCACAGTAGAGAGCACTCGCTTCCCTCTGCATGACTCTCTCTTGACAGTCAGACAAAAAGACATCCAATCTGTGGTTTGGATGATTACGTTGCTAGTGACCATGACCTTATCATTCATGTGTAATTTGTGTGAGGGAATTCACACACCATTTCTATGACAGTAGCAAAAGTCAGGCCCAGTTTCTTTTTAGTGTCAACAAGACTTACCATGGCTGCTGGTGATCATATTTTTTATAGTTGCCTTGACAAGAAACTACATGAAAGAGAGAAAACAAAAAAAAACAGATCAATGTGGATTTAGGGTTGGTTCCAAGAAGCAGATTTACTGAATTGTCCGAGCTGAGTAGGACCTGGAACCTCTTCAAATCAAGGTCTGACGTGACTAAAGAAAGCTCTTAGAAGGATCTTATTCTTTAAACGAGTAGCTTCTGGATTGAAATTTTGCCTTACATTTGAGCTTGTCATTTTATTGTATGGACCACAAGTTATTTCATTGATCAGACTGATAACAATGGAAGCCTTTTAGTGAAATACGAGCTGCCATTGAGAGCAGCTTAGCTTTTTTCATTATTAAAAACCTTCANGCTGATAACAATGGAAGCCTTTTAGTGAAATACGAGCTGTCATTGAGAGCAGCTTAGCTTTTTTCATTATTAAAAACCTTCAGCATCCATCTATGCCACTTTTGAAGCCAGTGGTGAGGGTAGTATTGACATTTTTTTGTGCTTGAATTATGTTTATATTGCTCAGACAAGATCCACTTGATACGTTATTTAAACTCTATCATCAGCTGCACTACAAAATTCATAACAAGTAGTATGCCCTCTGAGATATTGTGTACATAAGAAAATGACACCATGTCACACAAATGGGAAAAAGGGACAGGTTATAATTTATATTAGCACATCTTACATTGTCAACTAATGCAATTACTTATAAACTGTGATACTTTTACAAAAAAGTGGTGTTCTTCTGTAGCTGGCTCAGGCATGAAGAGGGAATGTGATACAAGGAGGAAAGTTATTGTTTCAAAAAGAGGCTTTAAGTTTGTGCAGCTGAATGCAAATGAATCCCTTTGAAGTACAGCGATCTTAGAAAATTAAGAATATCATTTTTCCCCCTCTGCATGAATGAAACTGCAAGCAATAAAAGCTGGCACAAAGCGTACCTAGATGAAATAAATTAGAAGGCTGTTTTGTAAGTGGCCAAAAACAACACTGCCATCACATCTCATGAACTGTTTAGACGGAGCTAAAAGGAAAAGTCGGTAAGTAGTGTCAGTCTTTTTTGCATTAAAGAGCATATTTTTGTTATTGAAGAGGAACCTCTATCAGGGATGTGCAGGCAATTACACCAAATGCTCCCATGCATTAAATCCCAGCTGGTTGTTATTGATAAATTTCCAAACACCTCCGAAGACTTTTCAAATTACCTCTCTCCCTTATTAAAACTTTACTCATGCATTTCATTTTTTTTTATCCATCCCTTATTTTTCCAAGGGTATGTGCAAGCGTGTTTGTGTGATAGTGAAGAAGCAAGCAAGAAAATATGCTCGAGAGAGAGAGAGAGAGAGAGAGAGAGAGAGAGAGAGAGAGAGAGAGAGNGTATGTAGGATTGGAGTGCTGGACATACTAACAGACAGCATCCATTTATCTCTCTTGGAGTACCGATGGGCAGGGCTTCATTATTAGTAGGGAAGCCGTTAGGCGAACATATTTTGAGTCTCTTCTGTATTCAAGCAGCATACCTCTGCATTAACACAAGCCATTTCTCTTTACATGGCTGAATGAGAATCCCTTTAAAACCATGTGAAGGTCAAATGAATTGCTATACTCCAAGGGTGTAAGAAATCTCAAGTTCTCTTGCCTAAATATTCCCTTGCTTCAGCGTCATTTCTCAAGGACAGATCTGCTCATTTGAAATGACATCTTAATTGCACTGAGTGGAGATGAATGGATTGCATAAATGCAAATGAATAAGAAAGAACAGTAGTTAAGTTATTTATTTCCTCAGGAGAAAAACATTCTTAGGCATGTGAGGTGTATTTAGACCTTTCTAAACAAGAATGCCACTTAACGAGGCACGTCTCTAGTGCTCCAAACATATTAAAAACACAATTCAATTAGCAGACAATTGCAAACCCCACAGCCCCCCTCCTGTAATCACACAGCACATTTACTATAAAAGAGGTGACAAGATGCTTTTACTGGCCCTTTCAACTCTTATTTCAATAAACCATTTATCTGCACTGCCATGGGACAAATTTGTCTTTCCTCTCGCCAAACACTGAAAACCTCTGGTTGCATGAGATTTGAGCGGCAGTTTGTAAACAACTGACTGGCCATCCATGGATGATTTCCGTTTTGGTTCGACAGCCTCCACAGAGTAGACAGACAGATCACCACATTTGTTGCCTTTGCTCTTGAACCCATCCTGCCCTCCAACCTAAGCCTGGCAGATAAGAACAACTCGCCCATGAACACATTTAAATGTAAATGTTGCTCCATGTGGAGGCCTTTGTGAATAAAGGCACAGTTCAAACTGCCACAAGCCTTTATTAAAGTGTAATTAATCATCTCATTGGGCTAGAGATTAATAGCAAAGGAAAATTAAATGCATCTTTGCACAATCTGCAAAGATTGATTTTGTAAGCCTCAGAAAAATAATGAAAGGTGCAATATGATTAAAATAAACTACGCTGCATGTTGTTCAGCTCTCAAATATTTACAGGGCATAAATATTTATCAGCAAAGCTGTAAGCTGTACCAACCATCAAGGCTACTTTAGAAAGGAGCACATTTCACACTGATGGATGTGAACTTTTTTTTCCCCCTGAAGACAGAATAATGACACATGTGTTGGTGTCAAAGCACTCCACCGATGCCTAAAATGCTACATAAAACAGCAGCTGCATTTTTAACTCTTCCTATATGTGTCACAAAGATGTACTCACAAGGCCCCTCTGGTAATGAATTACGTATTCACCTCACATGCCCTGTGCCCAGTTCTTTAAGACATAGATATAAAGCCACAGCTATAAAGTAAATACACAGTAAGACCTCTCACCCCCATAGTGTACAGGCCACTGGGGGAGAGAGCAGAGGTAAGTGCTACTGGTGCCATGTAGCAACGCAAGGAGGCAGGCTGCCACTTCTGACTGGTCTGTGGGCTGCAGAGGTTTATGTATAAAGCTGGATTAGTATGCATCAGCTGTCTTGAGTCATGGTGGGGCATGGTGTCTATCCTGAAAAAGCACATGTGGGAAGAGTGAGTGTGCTAACAAAAAGGCAGGTTTCCTTTGATGCTATAACACTCAGTCTGTCATCCAAACAATATGCCACTCGCTCTTTATTCTTTTTTTTTTCCACCTGATTTTTTGTTGTTAAGGTGGCAGTATGAAGTGGTGGTGATTCTCAAGTGCGATTTTAAAAAGGAGCATATGTATCCGTTGCATGGAACAACAATGTCTGACGAAATGAACATGATGGATATTCTTTTTTTAATCCTTAATTTACTGGCTGAGTTCACTAAGAACATATTCTTATTCATGGTGACAACGCAGAGGATCAGTAGCAGAGAGAACAGGAGTAATACACGGCTACATAGCTGGAAGCAATAATGAATTTCTTACCAGAAGCTAAACACCTGTGGCTTTCATCACAGAACTGGATTTTTAGCTCGCAATGACAAGGACTTTGATGAAAGGACAACATTTATTAAGATCATATTATTACTATTATACTGTGCATACAATCGCAGCCACCAACAGCCAGCTGCAATACTGCAAACCCTGCTCTTGGCGTTTGCCCATATCTTTAACTGCCTATGCTGCTGGCTGCTTTGAGGTGATATTTTTATATTAGAGAGCTGCTCTGATTCATGTTTGACCTCTCTGCCACACTAGCCCTTTTGAATGCGGTGCTGGCAGAATAATAAATGCTCTTGTTGGTATGAAAATTGAGGAATTTCATGACTGTGAGGATTAGAGAGTGAATTCATAATATGTTCACGTAGATGTAATGTAAAAGGCATGAAGAAAGGCTGTGACTGGATTGACGGTTAATTCCTTAGAATCAGCTGAGGTGAAAGTTAAACTGGAATGCTGATTTTTTTCCCCCTGAGAACACATTTCAACTGATTTGCATGGTTTGCAGAGGTATATTCAGTGGATTGTGCTTGTGTTCAGGAAAAATGTAGTAATTTATTAAATATGTTATATCGGGCATGAATCTATCAGCGTAAATGGGATTAAATATTTCACAATATTTATTCTTCTTGAAGGTCATTTCCAACATTTGCTGGTCAACAAAACATGATGTCATCAAATAATGACAGGAACAATATGTTTCACCTTGCCTCCATCACCCCCCAAAATGTATGCAATGTATAAAATGTATAAAATCTATATTAAATGCCATGACTCATAAGCGACTATGGCTTTAACAAAAGCAGACACCAGATTGCATGTCTCATCAATGGTGCACTCCATTTAACATGAGCTGACAGATTGCAATGTGTTTTACACACACACATACTTTATGACATCGTCCTTTACCATCCAGAAAACATATTATCATGTAGGTATTTAGTGCAGAGTTTTGTGCTGAATACATTTCCTTTTTGACCTTGAGACAAGGTGCCATATATTGCGCTGTTACCCCTTCAAAAATTAAATTTGTGTGCGTGTGTGTCCTTGTATCAATGATTAAAGTTACAGCTGTTGACATTGTTTAATTTGCCTGGTTGAAAATAATTACATAGCATCGCTTATGATTTCATCTCCTGTTAAATTCAAAGGACACAAGAGCAAGCGATGGATAATGCAGGCTGTTTTGTACTTTGTGGTATATGATTGCTCCACTAGTTGTTTTGATGATAAGGTCTCTGTAGCCCCCTGGCACCACCCACCCCACCGTTCCCCTCCTGCTCTACTGTGGATTCATATGACGGGGTGACATCTTAAGGCACATACCTGCTGGTTGCTGCTCCCCGCATCCAATATTTTTTCTTATACAATCCTATGTTGTCAGGTTACATCAAGCTGCGTGACTTCAGACTCATATTCCTGCTGTGCATGGACTCTGGTGTACAACTTATACTTATCCTATTGCAAAAGCACTGTGTTACGTTGTCAGATCACATTACGGTGGGCATATGCGGTGATACATTAGTTACACAGGGGGCTGCAGCATCTTTGATTCCTACAGCTGCTCTCATCTCCCAAGGAGCCTTTTCTGCCCTATAAGCGAGTGTGACCTGCCATGGGTAAACATCAAGGCCAACTGCACTGAAGTGTTAACTTTTATTTTCAGTTGTTTTTCTCTAATCCTAATATCCACAGAGTAGTTGATCATTTTAAGCATTTTGTTACTCTTATCAATATATATATATATATATATATATATATATATATATNCACACTCACACACACACCAGCGCTTGCTTCTCTTATTGCATGTCTCCTCAGTAACCCAATGACTCACCTCTGTTGGTGATCCAATTACAAATTGCAATTCTTAATGCTGCATTAAACTAAATTTTTGCCAACGATGGATCAAATGACTGTAATATGAAAGATTAACCTCAAAGTGACACAGCTGCAGCATTATCACTGAACTGAGCAGTTCCCTACAGCTCTACGGAGCATTTTAGCATCTTTCAGCCTATTGGTCTTTTGTTTTATGGCCCAAAGCTCTGACAAACCTACTGTACACTATCTGACCAGCACCAACGACAGCAGAAAAACTTGATGCATACAGTGGAGAATTTAGAAGCACATGTGGAGATAGGCATTTCTCTGTAATTGGTGGAGACCAAAAACTTAGCTAAACGGAGTGTGAATATTGGACTTACATATTCTATGTGGTCAGAAACCTTTCAAACTAAATGTCAAATGTTAAATATTTGCTAAAATAACGCAACAAGTTGATAATATTAATGTTTTATTGCCTTTTCTGCTGCCAAAGAAAATGATTTTTAATGTTGCTTTAACTTTTAACCAAGACAATAAATGGCATTTTTCTCTTCATAAAATCTCAGAGACATGATTAAAAAGACCATCCACGGTCATCCAAACTAGCATTGACCCAAAGTACTAACATTATCACTGAAAAATTTCTTCTCNTAGAGACATGATTAAAAAGACCATCCACGGTCATCCAAACTGAACTTGACCCAAAGTACTAACATTATCACTGAAAAATTTCTTCTCATGATTCTGAAGTCTATGTGTGCAATGAAAACCAGTTCAATACAAATACCTTTCAAACTGGGAGAAGGAAAAGAAAATTGTATCAAAAACCAATCACTTACAATAAAATCAGACAAGATACCTTAAAGCTTTGAAGGTAGTGGTAAGACATTCCTTGACTGTAAATGGAAGACACTTCACTTCTCAACTTTGATACTGTGCTACAAAGACAGCAGTGAGTACCTTCTTCTGCTGATTGTAGATTCACTGATGCCCCTGGGACACTGGCCCCCTCTGAATCTGCTTCCATCTGAAAAGCCCAAGGGTAACCTTGTGGGATGATAAAAGAATAACTACAGTCAAGAAGACAGATGTCCCAATCACCTTCTGCTCTGGGAATTGTTGAATAGTTCTACCCTGCTTTAAAGAACATCTACGTGGATCAAAAACATCCCAGAATGGCGTGGTTCCTTAAGATTTGCTTTGATGTTGAGGGGAGGAATAGTGTTTGGGAGCAAAGCTTAACCAGCCATTTATCCTGCTCTTTCCCCTTGCATTCAGGCAGAAAAGCTATCAGTCAGTGAAAACAACAAGTTTTTTCCAGTTTGATTAGAAAAAAAAACAAAAACTGTTATGTGCCAAACAAAGTATGTGTAAGCAGCATGTGTTTCTGATCCACTGAACCATACACAGCATGAAAAATAGATGGATACAGATATGGATGTAAGGATGTAAAGAACCTTTAACATCGCAGCAAAATGTCACAACCCAAGATACAGATTGGGACACGCGGAACACTTTTGTGAGAAAAGGAAAATCTCATCCTTTGCCATGAGTGAAACTGTGACTATAGACGACTAAAATCTTTTATATTCTGGCCTTCCTAAGATGAAAACTCCAAAGTCAATCTGCCCCCGCTGGCTCTAAGCCACTTTTATCCTCACTCAAGTGACCAGGAATCTAAACCAGAAGTCCATTCTTCCCACCCCATAAAACGAGTGAATGTACACCACTAAGCTAAAAGCTTAACCTCAAGCTCAAGTGGTACCTTAGAGCTTAACTCTGCAAAGCTGACATATTCACATCAAGAAAAGCTGCAGTAAAAAGGTAGAAAATCCCTGAAGTCTACACATTTAATGTGATAATTAATTATTTTGGAACACAAAGCACTACGACTGAAGATACACTGTTAGCATATTTGCCTCTGCTATATGGTATGCTATGTGATAACTTTCACTTTCATTGTTTGTTTTCATGTTTGTGACCTGAAAGTATCTCAAAAACTAAAATGGCTGGTATGGCATGAAATGCACTAAGCACATTCAGGCTCCCAAGAGGGAGAAACATATCAGTTTTTGTGACCTGACAGAAACCTTGAGGTCAAACATTCCCTGCTGTGGTGGCACGGTGCCTGGGTGGTTAGCACTGCTGAGTCACAGAAAAAATGTCCTGAATTTAAATTCCTCTAACGCTGAGTGAAGTGTACAGACATACATGTTAGGTACATACAGAATATCAGTCATTTTTGTACCACTGCCCTCAACTTAGCTGCCAGCTTAAAACCAGATGGTAGTGCTTTTGACACTTTGTACGGGTTAAACAGTGAAAAGTGAATTTATGAATTACTGAAATGCAATTTAAAGTGATGCTCATACCAAAAAGCTATCATCTAGTACCAAATATTTAACTTCTCAAGGACTGGCTGTAAAGCGTGTCCTACTTCAGAATTAAAAATATGCAGGTGTGGCCAAGCTTGAGTCAGGATTCAGGAGTGGTTTAAGAAGTTTTCAAAAACTTCTTTTTCTTTTTTCCCCTGCTGTGAAAACTTGTCACTGTCGGAAAACAGTGTTGCTGACAGACACTGTGGTTGAACTCAAATGCAGTTTTTCATGAAGAAAACCAACAGCAAACTTTCAACATCCTCCTGTCAAGCCTACAAGTGACATCTGATGCTCAAAAGGTTTCATTTTGCAGCCAACTGTGTATAGTTTGATGACAGAATGGTTATACTGTGTGAGCAGAGTTAACAGTAACTAAGGTATCTGTCAGACTCCATGGAGATGTGAAAACACCATATGACTGTAAATGAGTTAATTTCCTTTTTCAAATAAGGCATCCCAGTGTGGTTAAGGATATGTTTGAACATTAGGAGATAAGATAATTATTGTTAGGCGGTGTACAGTGGCATGGATCCAAAGGTGTTGCTCTTGCCTGTAGAAAGATGACCTCGTTTCTTTCTTTGTTGTGAACCGCAAGAAGGTGGGTCAGTGCTTTTCTTTTTCATATCTGGGTCATGACCTACCCCTGGGTCAGGGTAGATTTTTAGTGTGTTGTCAATGGTTGACCATAAGATTAAAAAATATCCATCCATCGATTTGTTAATGTTAATGTAATTCTTCACATTATTGATTAAGCAGCTGCATGCAAGAATAATATGAAGTTCTTGTAGTGTCAGGCTGTGATAGTAGGTCATTTATAAATAAAAAGTTTGTAAAGCCCAGGGGCAGTCAGAGTTACGTAGACCTTATGCTACTTAGCATATTCAATACACAGTTCACAATTGACCTTCGCCCACTTGATCTGCCTTGTCTATCATGCCAGTGGTTCTCAAAATTTTTCACATCAAGGACCCCTGAACTGACAAACAGGAGAACAGAACCCCATCTGATAAGTTTCCCTTAAGATGTTTTATTAGAGAAAATGTATGAAAGCCATGACCAACATAGTCAGACATTCTGTCAGTGGGTTACTTTTGGATGAAATTATAGTGAAAATAAAATATTCCTCTTTTTGCTGGGAACCCCTTCAAGGAACCGTAGGGGTCCATGGACCCCACTTTGGGACCAATACATTGCATACCGCAATAGATTGTTGATCAAACACTGGGTGTCAGTTTGGGTGTTTAATCACTGGGGTGAAAGCCATACTCAGTCAAAGGCCATTCCTTAATCTCTTGTTTCTGAATTAAGTCAAGCTCTTGTTTTTGCTGACACATCTAACGTCATGCTGAGACGAATTGTTGTCAAGGAGAAACCAGTCCATTAACTATGCAACATTGACATGTTTGTGCATTTAAACAGCTTCACAACTTGATGTGAACA
>JANJYP010076620.1:0-23822 GCA_024605115.1 Rastrelliger brachysoma
GAGGACAATAGTGGGAGAGAGACAGAGAGAGAGAGAAAGGGGGAGAGATCAGGGGGGGAAATGTAGAGGAAACGTATAAAGGATTTTAAAGACTCATTTGTCTGGGCCCTTAATGAGAGGAAGCGGAACAAAGACCCCAGTTAATATTCCGAGGGGTCTAATTAAAATTAGGTGTGATCCGATGGAGGAAGGAGCCACAGAGGTGATTTTAGTCACAGCCCAAAACAGACCAGCTAATTAGGGAGAGTGATGGCCTTTACTCGGAAACCACTGGAGAGTCGTGGGGCACACACATTGTCCACGTCCCTCTGGCCTGGCACAGAGATTGCTGCCATACTCTTTTTTTTTTCTTTTTTTTTTCTTTTTCTTCACCACAACCAGTGCCAGAGGAAATAGGAAGAAAAAAAAAACAACAGCCCAAAAAAGACAAGGGTGTGTGTGGACCACGATCGGACAACAGAGCGTGGATAAATTCCATTTTTCACCCAGAGCCAGCTGCTCTTGTTTCTGCTCTCCCTCCGCTCTCTCTTGCGTTTTCCAAGTCTTTGGGCCGAAAACAGTCGGACTTAGGGACAGATTTCAACTGGAGCTAGAAAAATTCCCCAGTTGTAACGAAGGAGTCCAAGATATTACCCTTCACGTCCCCCCGTATACACACACCAAGAAAAAAACAACACTGACGCCTGGAATAAATTAATTAGATTCCTCCTCGCCAAATTCGGACATAATTTCATTCCAGCGCTGAAATCGGGATCCCCCCCCCACCATTCTCCGAGCTGTCTGAGCCGTGTCACTCTCATTGATGAAGAAACATCAATAGCTGTTTGTCAATGTGCAGCATTATGCATATGAGCTATCGGCTTCTCTTTGATTTTTTTTTTCTCCCCTCTCCCCGACGGCTTGTACATGTTCATCTTACCTTTGACATTGAGGGAATGCCGTCTTGTTGTTCTTTATGACACTGTGATAGCGCTGGGCCTAATCTTAATTGATGGCGCCTCGGCTCATCTTGCTAAAAGCAGCCTATATTTATCTGCTCGGACTATATATGCGCACTAATAGCAATTGCTTTCCGCCGCCTGTCCTTGGGAAACTGCCAGGAAGACTGCGAGAGGGCAAGAAGTATCATACTGATGTCTCAACGCCACAACGCACTAAATCATCCTCTTCATGATAAAGTCACATGCGAAAACCACACGGGAACAAGAGGAACATACATTCATATGTACACAATGCACACCGGGCCTCGTGATTACCAATTAAAAGCCAACATAGTTTAAATGTCTCGAATAAAGACCGAGAAGATCCAGCTGGATTCAAAGCAGCGTGGCGCTCTCAGAGACACCTCCACCTAATATGACCGATTACTTTTCACACCGCAGGCACGGAATTGTCAAATGAAGCGGCTGAAGCGTTCATATGTCTGGAAATAGACTCCTTGGCTCAGTCGAAGATATTTACAGGAGGTGTGTGTGTGTGTATGTGTGTGTGTATTTAAAATTGGCAAAAAAAGTCTATTTTGTAGTCATCTCCATGGATATGATGATGATGCCGATGAGCAGGCACTAATTCCCAGAAGATGAGTGACCTCGTTAGATTGGAAGTGATTTGGACGGAAGCGATGTAACTTTTTTTTTTTTTTTTTTTGAATAATTATATTTATTGGCGTTTTGAATTTCAGCACGTCCACACATATACAAATGTAACCTTGACCTAAAACAACCATCTCTTTCTCCTCTGTCTGCTATCTTCACATGAAGTTACTCAAAACTGATTATAAAATAGAATAAATAGCAGCCGTAATGAAATCACACACATTGTTTAGGGAGCATGTAGTTAACCTTCACAGTTAATAAGAATGTGGAATATCATGAAAAAAAAAAAAATCATAATTACCTGTTTATAGGAGACATCTTGTATCTAAAATAGTCACTCAGGCTTAACATTACAATGGGTCATCAAGCTGATGAACAGAGGAAGCATCATATTATCCAGTATTACATTTCATACTCACTCATCAAGGTTACATCTAGTTATTTTCCCGAGGATGTAGAAAATTCCTCTATGTTTCTAAAAGAATAGGTATCATTTCTCTGATAACAAAGGTTAATTTCTCTAAGGTAAGACTCTGAGGTTTTTCCACCCTCTCATTGATAGAGAGCTTTTCTGTTCTGTTTCCAAAAGACCGATATTGTATATTTAGCTTGAAGAAGAGAAGAAATCTTTTGTTTCTTGTTGTTATTGAGCCTCGAGGTCTCTGGGAACAGACCAAGAATAAACAGCTTTGGACAGTCTGTTAAAAAAAAAAAAAAAAAAAAAATCGACATTTTAATATAAGTAATCATCATGACTAAAGACAAGCATACCTGTATAAACTTGAATCATATCTACAGTGTATGTCATCTGTTCACAAGTCCAACTAGATCCAAAGGTTTGAATGAACCAGTACAGTGACTTAATCCCATAAACAGCTGCCACTGGGTAATTTGCTGCCCAGTATTCCCAGGAGTTACGTTCTTCCTGGGCAAATCTGCAGTGCATGTTTTATATCCAGTGCCAACACTAAGGTAGTAAGTGTTCCTTTCCCTATCAATAACCAAGTACTTGTTTTTTCTTTTTAAAACCCTATTCACAGTTTATCTTCCGTCGCATGATGACTCTGTAGTTACTGTGCACATATTATGACGAGAATTTTACAAAGGCAGAAGTAGTTCATCAAATGTAATCTAAGGTTTGAAGAAAAAAAAAAATAGAGCAACAGGTGAGTCAACTGTCAATCACAGCTGTCAATTACCGCCCACCCAGCAGACATCAAAGCTAATATAAGTCTTCAGATCTTATTAACGGAGCTATAATTTCCAAAAAGATCCCCAGCACACTAATGAGAGGGCCTGCATTTATTGATTGAGACTGTAATGACTTGTTGAAAAAGTGACTGGTTTTTAAAGAGAAGTTGACTCTTTGAATGTGGAGCGGGAGGGAGGGTCATTTGAAGCACCTAGTGGCCGTTGGTGGTATTACACTTTAAGATACTTTTACAGGAGCTTTAGCTTCAAAATGTGGTAGCTGCTGCTTAGTGGCATCTCAGACATGGTGGCTTCAAAACTAGTTTTGGATGCAATCATAGACTATATTGCAATTTTAATTTTGTCGTATTAGAAGTAACTTTAAGTTTGTTTTAAATCAAGCGTGTCAGAGTACAAGACTTTTATGGTATCGCAGTTTGATTAAAAGAGATTAAAGAAAAAGAGAACCTGAAAACATAGTAGAAGAAAGGACAGCTAGTTGAATAGCCAGTTATACCACTTAAAGTGCAATAACGTAATTATCAACACCATCACTTCTATATAAGGACTTCGTGTGATATTGCCGCCCTTCACATTAGCAGCTAAGAGGCTATTCATGTCACCTGTTGCCTTGCATTATTATGCTATCATATTATTATATTAGTGGTATAAAATGTTCTTCAAATGAATATAATTTCATTTATCATGATTATTTCTGAGAAAATATATCATCCAATAAAAATAATTTTCATGACAGGCCTAGATACCACATGGGGTATGATCAGTGTCAACTAGAAATTTGACACTGATCATTCTTCTGAGACAGGAGACAAACTGAACTGTCCACTGACAAGCCGAGACTGACATGTTGACCTCTATGCTCGTAACTCTCGTCACGGGCCACTGCTTCACATAGTTGGCACTGAATATAAATGGTTTTCTGCACACTTGTCCACAGTGTTCTAGATTCTTCCTTTAAAAACAGAGCGTTTACTTTTTCACGCTGCAGTATATACAGTAGCAGTCAAAAGTTTGGATACACCCTCCCGTTCACTTTGGTGAGGCAGCGTATCCAAACTTTTGACTGGTGCTGTGTGTGTGTGCAGAGGGAGAACAGGTGGACTCTGTCTTGTTTAACTGTAAAATTCTGCTAACAGTGGCTTCAAGCTACTTAACATAATATTGATTAGACGTCTATAGAAATTCAGAGCTGAGCACCTTCCTTCTAAACGCTTTTTACAGCCTTTCTCTATGTTAGAAATATATGTATTGCAAAAATGTAGCTTTTGTTGATTCTTTGAATACAGCTCTGATTTTTTTTTTCCTTGACAACATGGTATTTGTAAATTGTCACTTCAAACCTGCAGGAGTCCAGTCTTTGTTTAAAGGCTCACTGTACTGTGTTCCATTCTAAAAAGCACTCATGTGGGACCTGACGTGCCCAGTGGCTGGGATCTGACAGGCTGCGGGTGCCACAGCAGGTTTACAAAGACCTCCAATGAGAAATTGATCTGACAACCATTCAAGGGTAAATCATTTCCACAAGTTAATTACTTTGGAGGAGGAAGAAGAAGGAAAAAAAAAAGAGAGAGAGAGTAAGAGAGGGAGGGGAGAACACGGCTGAAACTCCGAGGCATCTGTGCAAGAGTGCGAGAGCCAGGTCTGTACCGAAGGGACATCGCTACTTACCGACTGATGGATCACACAAACTGTTCGCCGTTTGGTGCCGTTTATGGATTATTCCAACTTTTAAATAATGAGTTTCTCCAAAATAAACTTCAAGAAAACTACATGCAGAGAAAGTTTAGCATCTCTAATAAAAAAAAAAACAATTAAAAAAAGTCATCACTGTTTTTCAGCTGATTAATATTTATCAATGCTTCTGATTTTTAGCCAAGACTAAAACATAATATTTTTTTTTCTCTCTCCACGCTTTACACCATGTAACATCTTTTGCCTGTTAGCCAGCCAATTTACACGTCGTCCCTGATTAGATTTGCACATTTTAATAAAACCACGGGTGAACTCCAATCTCCTCTAAGTGACTTTAATCTGCCCAGATTAGTCGATTTGTGCCACACGTGAGTATAATGCAGTGAGAAGGGATGCATTTTTATGGATAAGTAGTCAATAACATAGCATGTTACTGCCATAGTGCTCCTTGGCTTGGATCCAACCTGTTAATACCATTACAACAATACTGGTAAAAGGCCTGTTGGCTTTGCAAATTGAGCCACCGTAGGCTCACTGGGATCTGATTGGATTTCCCCCCACAAGTCCTGCGGCTGGGAACATGTGTTTTCTCCGATCCCCAGAGCAGCTGTCAGTTTTCTGACGGCAATGTTTTCTCTCCACTGGGGGGAAAACGGAGAGAACACAAGAGAGAGGGAGAGAGAGAGAGAGAGACGGATATGGAGAGAAGCACCCGTGGCTATTTACAAAACATTCATTGTTTTATCTGCGCAAGGCAGTCAGAGGCCTTCCCCGGTCCTCTCCACCTCTCATTAATCAGTGACAAAGCCTTATTTAAGTGCTTGTTGTCCTGACCTATTCATGACTGACGTTGGCATTTAAGAAATACCAGCGAAGAGCGCCACGGAATCGGCAGAGCGGGCGGGAAGGGGTGGGTCCGCCTCGTAGCATTTTAGTTGGAAAGCAGAGCCATTAATATGTTTCTCCTCAGAAGAAGCTGTCAGCGTGGCGACAGCAGCGGCACCAGCAACCCCCCACCCCCCTCCTCCTTCATCAGTCTGCGGTTGCGGGGAGTTCACTCCGGGTTGATGAGCTCAATGGGTGATCACCTTTTTGTAATGAGAACGACTGAGAGATAGCAAGGAGAGCGAAGGCAAGAGATGCAGAGACTGTGCGAATCACCTGTTTGGAAAGATAAAAAAGAAGGAATAGACAGGCTCCAAAAAGAGGACTCAATGGGGAAGATGCAGAGAAGGGAATGAGTCATCCAATCACAAAAGCAGGAGAAGGGAGAAAGAATAGAAGTGGAGAAAAGTAAAAGAAACAAGACACAGGATGACACACGACGGCCACGATGACAAGTGTAATTATTTCAGCGATGGCGTCGATAAGGCCGATATTCAGCCACCCATCAAGGAGGAGGATAACCGGAGGCCCCCGCGACACACTTAGTTGACAAAGGTCAACCTCTCGCAACTCCCCCTTCCTTCCCACTCCGCGCACGTCTGCACATCAGTCAGCGACGGCTTCATCATTAACACGTTCTCTGTCAAGGCTTTATCGCAGGTCAAGTTCAACGGCAAATAAAAGCACTTCATAACACAGCCGCTTTTATATATAAGCACGAAACCAGGTGATTGACAGCGGTGCAAGTGACAAAGCAACAGAGGAGATGAATGGGAGTGAATGTATGAGACGACAAGGCTTAGAAGTTTTAGAAAGAAAAATCCAAACCTGAAAAAAAAGTATATTTATTTTTTTTCATCAGTACAACATTTAGACATTGGCACATTACAGTAGTTCTTTTCTGTCTAATACAGAAACCCATCTGAGCTGCTGTTATTCCCCTTTCCTCCTACATACACACAATACATGGAGGACTTTTCTGAGAGCTTGTCAAAAAGACATTTTAGGGGGAAAAAATAGTGTTTCATAGATGTAACATAACGGATGATGAGGACAAAGGAACACAGCAACTTTTTTGTATCAGTACTCACTCAGTCTCGAGTAATTATTTCCTGGGTAGAGAAGAAATAAAATTATCTTCACTCCTATTGACTTATTCTTCGTGTTCTCGGTCTACAAAGTAAACTCTGCGAAGCTGCACTGAGCTCTCTCGTATCAAAAAAGAACGAGAATTCAAGTAGATTAAACGAACGCATGAAATCCACTTGCTGAGTGAGCAAATTTAGTGTAAGTATAAAGATCCATATGGCGAGTGTTCCAATTCACTTTGTATTTACAACTATTGTCTTATGTAGTACTCTGTGAACTGATCTTGCCCCCATACGCTGAAACAATTACTAGGCAATGTGTTTAATTTGCATGCAAGTAAAAGTCAGTAAATGGACTCAATTCAGTGTGATTTTAAAGGTATTTCACTCTATATATGTAAGTGAATAAGAGTTTCATTGCATGTGACACCAGATCTGCCAGATTCTAACTATGTTTTTTTGGGGTAGAGGACACTCTGAAGTATACAAAAAAGAGAACATTGCCTAGCACTATTTTGACACTGAATAAAATATTTTTAAAGTATACCTTGACTCATTCGGGGTACTACGCCATACATCCAAATTCTGACAATGTGTTTTATCACTTTGTGTTAAACAATAGTCAGTACTGTATTTAAGATGGAGAAACTAAGAGTGACTATGACTATGGTATACTTTAAAAATACTTTCTAAAGATCCCTACTGACACTTTGTATACAACGTAAATTTTCAGTTTTGAACTAAATGCATAAATAAGCACCAATTTTTAATCTAATCTCTTTCACTAAATAATCCAGAATCTCAATATGTACGTATTTTAAATAAAAAGTTTAACTGCTGATTGCAAGATGCCACTTCTTAGCATTATGTGCACACTGTATTTTACATACCGGACCACATCAGTTTCAAATACATGTCTTCATCTCTGATTTAAGGCGAGCACAGAGAAACTTTTCCCCTTCAGCAGATGAATGAAGAAACAACCTTGGGGTGTCAAACTCAAACAATGCGTCAAAGCTCAAACATCAACAAGAAGAAAATTCATGTTTGAGCAGTGGGGGACTCTAAATCAAATCAGTGTGGTGAAGAGTCTTGACAATGATGTCTCTGTCTTGGCATCTTATACAGCAACTAGGAACAGAAATGCTGCTCATGATATGTAGCCATGAATTATTCTACATTGTGCATTTACACTTCTGCTTTAGTTGAATAGCATGTACAAGTATCTATCTATGTTTAGGTGCCTTCTCAAGCATTTACTGTTAAAATTTGAACCATTGTGGGTTTTGACTCATAACTTTTTGGATGTAAACTGTGCTATCTACAGCATCTTTGCCTTTTGGCCTGTCCTGCCACATCTGGACATCTAACACTCTGAACTGATGATATTTAACCTATGAAAGTTTTTAGTTTGTACGAGAAAATCTAGAAACACAAATATTAGTAAAAAATAACATACAGTATTTTTGAAAAAAAAAAACCAACTATTTGCAATCATTGTTTAATTGAGTGAACTGTAGAACATACTTAGCAAGGTCATGATCCAGTTCTGGACTTAACACCACTGTGATTTTGAATTGGTTTTCTTCTACTATCCAGACCCATTTTGGTTCCTTTTACTGTGCTTTGCCACTAATCCTACCACAACAATTGCTATCTGTCTTTTCAGAACAAAGGAGAAAGTGGCAAATTCAGAGTTCATGGGATGTTTTCAATAGGTGGTATTGAAAACATCAATACGTGGTTGGAAATAATAGTAACTTATATTGGACGAAACTGCCACAAACAACAAGCTTCAACCTTGCTCTTTCCTTTTGGATTGTATTTGGTGATTGACTTTTATGGACTTTCGTATGAGAGGAGCTAGAATGACCATTAGAAAGTCTTCTGAATTTTTAATAATCTCCTGGTATGTCAAATAAGTTGTTGATGCTTGGTTTTATGTGTAGAGAACTTAGTCATGCTACTGAAGGTGCATGGTACTATTTTGAGCAGTATAAGTCATTAAAAGAGCAAGTTTTGTAAGCGTGTTTCACACTGCCCCATAGTGATGCATGTTTTGGGCCTGAAACTTTGCTCTGGTCAAATGCAATGCAGGTCGATAAGCGCAAAAAACTTCCTGGCAGTCTTTTATTTGATTAGTTTTGTTCAGAAAAGAACCCTGAGATAATTCCTTTATGTCCCTCAATGATTTCCTTTTGCCAAAATGAGGAAAACATTCGGTTGTTTTGGTCTTGGCAATCCCAACTTTACACCACGCACAACATCAGATGTATTTCCTGAGATTCAAAGGTATACATGAAATACAAGCAAAATAGATGCAGTGCCTCACCTTGTTGATGCCCGGTCAGTGTCTTTAATACAAATTTTGTTTGTTTCTTTAGTCAAATTCAGTTCAAATGAATAAAAATGACATTCACTATTCACTATAGTTGAACTGATGAAAGGTTCTCTGACTCTGCCATAATGGAAATTGATTAGAAAAAAAGCATCCTTAACTGGAACATTAGCGCTGCAATGTACCTTAGCTGCCCTCCTCCCACTCTCCGACCAACCCCAACTTGCCTTACTCCCCTTTTTAAACCCGCACCATTTTGCTAAACCAATAATCCAGCCCCTCCCTGTTGGGTCCACTCCCTCACTTTTTTCCCACGGATCGCTACATCCCACATGTTGGTATTTGGAAACCCTGCTTGTCATCTAAGACCTATCAGAGCAAGACAAGTCTTTCTGCCAGAAGTGAATATTAGAAGATGTTGGGAAGATGGAGGAGACTGGGGGCTTTGGGGAGGGGCAGGGAGGGGGCGGGGATGTGGAGTGGTAGGGCCCTGCTAGTGTCAAGCAGGGCCGAGTCTCCTGATTCAAAGGGGGATTTTCACATTATGATTCTGCAACAGTGTATTGCATACTTCAAAGACCTTATTACAACGGCCTATTAGCATTCATGCTGCCATTCACATGGCGAGTCCAACACCTGCATGGGAAATGGAGCAGGATTTGCAGCAAGGCGGACTAGCTGAGGATCACAATGCTAGGGCAGATGACTTGGGGAAAAGGATACTTTGAGGGAAAGGAGTCATAGGACATGAATTCTAATTAATGCTGTTGTCTGAATACTACAATGGTAATGGAAGAGAAGGCAAGCAAATTCATAAGAACCTCTGTTTATTCTTTGTCTCAGCATGTGTTATTTCTCTACTCTTGAGGTTCCTGAAATAGAGCACTTCTCAGAGCCTGATGTTATTCTCTGTTTTCTGTATTGTCAATAAAGCCTTAAAAAGATATCAACAAACAAAGAATAAAATAAAATAAATCCTGCAACATCTCAAATACTACATTCCCTCCAGTGACTGATTTGTTCCCACTGAGGTTGCATCAAGTTGCAGATTTAACGATTTTTATAATATTTTAAATATGATTTATAATTTATGTTTAATAAAAAGAGCTATGTCATGTTTTAAACAGCAGGACACTATCATTTTAATACATAGTGCTGATCCTACTCTACTGTGAATTCAGAGACTCCATTCATGTAGAATAAATAAATGACGTGCATGTATGGATGTGTACTGCACATGGTGACTTGTCTAAACCTCCAGTAACCTGAATGGGTGTAAAATAATTTGTCTTTTTTTTTTTAAGACTTTATGAAAGATGTTATCGGACTGAAATGAGTCATTTTGTGGGAGTTGTCACACTCAACATACGTATCCACTGTTTTACAGCCAGTAGCAACACAGTAAAGTCTAGTTTATACTTCTCCATTGGTATAACGCAGATGGTTGTACGTTGCCTCAATGTTGTCATTTACCTTTCATAGTTCTGCGTTGAGGTTGTATGTGCTGCAGAGTAATTCACTGCCATAATGCTAGGGGCATTGAGTTTCTGAAGGATCCATCTTGAAATCGTATGAAACTCGTTACTGGACTGTTTACTTCCGTGACACTCATTGTAATTTTTGGAGGAAGATTTGTTGTGTTTTTTTGGACCTCTTGATCAGGCGCTCCTCAATTTTTTCTTTTTCAGTGGCGATTTGAAAGTGGTGCTATACAGTGGAGTACCAGAAATGGTGTAATAGAGGTTCAGGTTCAGGTTACTGCGACACGTAGTTAGGAATTTTGGAGGTGCACGTCAGCTTATGGGGTAGGGGTTTGCGTCCATGGCGTGATAGAAGTATAAACTCGACTTAAGCTACAGCAGCTAGCATGTGTCAATAGTGTTTGTGCAATTACTCTCACTGCCAGAAGAGGGAGACAAAACTTAAATTTGACCATTTACTTATTGTAGCAAGCTTCATCATTATGACCTACATTTGCTTCACAATAAATATAGAAGCAGCAGGCTAAAACTAGCTAACGCTATTCAAATAGTTTTGACATGAAGTCCTTGTGAAACATAGCATGTATTTTTTTATGATTTCCTGGGCAGCTTCACTTACAGATACAAACCAATAATGAACTATCTAGACTGGTTATAGTTGTTTATTTAGAAATTGCTCCAAAGTTGTATAGCAACAATCATGTTTTCACTCTCAGAAGTTCTTTTCTCGCCAGATTCCTACTGGGCATATGAGAGAAAAGAGCTCCACTATCTTATTGTGCAACATACTGTACCAGAACCTCTTGACTTTGTGCTACTTTGTAAATTTCTTAAACACTTGGTTTGGCTCTGCACATGAGAGTTTTTTTAACAGTAAGAAAATATAGAGACTCTTCTTTAACAAAGAACTGAAGACAAACTTTTTCACACACACACATGCGCGCTATGGTAGAAGAAGTCCATCAAGTGTACCAACCCTGTTTTGGTTTGTGAGGAAAAAGACAACACACAGAGAAACTCAGGGGACATGGTTCAATGAAGAGCAGAAGCATGTAATGAAAGATGCCTTATCCCTCAGCTGCCCAGTGGACACAGAGGACGGCAAATGCAACACAATGGATTCTCATCTCTGTTAACTCACAGCGGATGAACACAGCCTCATTACATACTCATCTAGATAGTATGAACATTATATAAATTTTAAATACGGGTTAAAAAACAGCCCTGCTATTGGATAAGGTATCAGCAGACAGTCCCAAGTTTTGGTAACACAATCAACATCAAAAAGTACTAACGGTGCTTTCCTACTTTTTAATACATTTTAGACGACAGCAGAGGTCTAGAGCACAAAAGAATAACACAGTCAATACTTTTCATCTTTGTTTTTCATCATTCACAGAAATATATTGTTAGTTTTGGTACGTTCACTGTATTTTCTCGTTCTGTAGAACAATACAAAGTTTGCCAGCTTTCTTCTGCGGAGAAATAAAACGCTTTGTTCTCTCCATGAAAGAAGATGATGAAGACGACACCACAAACAAGCTGTGGTATGACACTCAAATTGGGTGGAGGGGATCCTGGGTTTATTTCTTAACTTATCTCAACATCCACTTGCGTTCATGTGCAAGTTGAGGTGGTTTAATAGACAGACGGTAGGTTTTTCTCTTCAAACTCCTATGAAAAGAAAAGTCACCATACAGAAGTGAATGTGATTAATTTTCCAGTAAAGTCTTTATGTGTGATGTCTATTCTTTAAATGCTACACCGACTGCTTCTTCTCTCTCTTTGAGTTGTATACATGTCAATGGATTATGTCTGTTTTCACCAGCCTTAGGATGTAGTTTATTCACTTAGGCGTGCTCAAGCCGCCGATGAAGGGCTTTTGACGCAACAGCTCTCTCTTGCTACACCCCACAAGCTGTTTGCTATGGTTCATTAGCTCTCTGTTGAGTTGACTGTTAACACTTGATATTGTTGCAGGCTGTTCATTCCACACATTTCCAAGAGCCCCACACAAGCAGAACATGATTGGAGAAGGAGAGCGCCTGCCATTATGATGGGACAAATGCGGTGTTCACAAAGTGCCAATGGAGACAACCGTTCATCTTAGGGACTGTGAGCTGTGGTATGTCATTAACAATGTTTTTTGTTTGTTTGGTTTAGTTTGTATGAGCAACTCTTGTAATTTAAGGTGTTTGTAGCTCTTCAAATATTTAAGTACTTCTAGCTGCAGGAAAAAAAAAACATTCATACACAATATGTGTGAAATAATGAATGGAAGGATAGCTACATTTCAAGCAAACTTATGTAACTTTTACTGAACTGTAGCACAAAGGTCAGCAGTGGGGCTGTATTTACAGGACAGGTGGGATTAAATTTCATAAGTCATTTTAATTATGTTATAATTAGGTAGCCTTAAAATACGTTACATTACAATATTGAGTTTATAATTATGAGGAGCAAAGTGAGTAAAACATTCATACCAGACTTATTGTAATTTTGAATCAGAGATATCAGGAAGTTCTGACAGTTACTAAATCTCCCACTTGGGTAAATGATTGGCTGACAGTCCATGTATCAACCGCTTTTCAATTTCATGCTCCAGACTCCTGAAATAAGCTACAGTGCATTTTGAAAATGCATAATCTCTAAAATATACTAGCAATTTAGAGGCAAGATTTTTAAACCATTCCTCAACAAAATGCAATTGTTTAAGTGAGATTTTATGTTCTCTTATCAGATAAATGGTTGGTGTTTCACCTTAAAGTTTCTTTACTTCTAGGGCAGCTATTTTGTCACATTTTTAGTTATTGTTGCAGCCATTTTAAACTGTGCTGCAATTTTAATTTAGTTTATTTTATGTTTTATTCTTATTTCATGTACAGTCAGGCCTCATGAAAATGAGATTCTATCTCAGTGATTGATTAAAAAACAGTTCTTTCAAAAGATGCACAGACTGGCAATAATATAATTAAAAGTAATGTTTGAAGTGTTACTTTACTAAAGACACGAACAAATGATCTCTCAACTATTGCTAGGTGGTTATCATGCAAATAGTTTTGGTACAAAGCCCATTTCAAGGTACTGATAGATGCTTTTGATGTTTTGGAATATTCACATACTCAATGCTATGTCTTTCTAAAAACAATACACTGGTTACACAACGCAGGGACCTTGCTGTAAACAAATATTTCTACTATTTCTTTGGTAAAAAAAAAAAAAAAACTTCCTGTGAGTGCTACTCACAGTGAGGAGGATGTTTCTATCCACGTTTATTCAACAACACTATTCGTAGAAGGACACGTTGCATTTAAAACAATTTTTTTGGTGGTTTTTTCAAATGTCATTTTTCAAAGCTTTGAACACAAGTAATATTGCTTTGACCTCAGTTTTTAAAAGGGTAGCGTCATCAGGGGAGAATCAGAGAGGTTTGATAAATATCTTAAATCATTGCTAAATAAAAGCAAAAATGGTCTAATCCAGGCAAACAAACCTTTTAACAAACTAAACAAACCAGACTTAACAACAAATCACCTTGTGAACTCTGCAGCACACGGACATCAGCAGGCACCAGAAACAGATATCCGACCTGGCACCAGACGTAAACACACACACACACACACACACACACACACACACACACACACACACACACACACACACNGACAGTTGGACAGATCAATATGGCTGCTGCGGAATAAGAAGTACTGGGCTTTTAATACAGATTGCACTCTAAATGGATGTGAATGTCTGCTCCAGAACTTCCCAGTGTTAGTCAGTTTAGTCGGAATAAGAGCCAAGAGTTGTTGTTGTCTCTCAGTCATATTAGACCCATGGCCCTCAGGTGTATGAACACTCACGGTTTAAAAAGAAAAAAAGAAGGGGTTATAAAATTAACTCTGTTTACTAACATTGTTCCACGTTTAATGAACAAACTTAGCCTTAAGGCAAAAAAAGGCAAGAGCACTTTATCATTGTTCGAAACATATTACCAACCTCTTTATACATCCGCCGCCTCTACGTTTACTTTAGGTGTTTTTCCGACTAGACCGCGAGGATCGTCTCATCTCATCCCTGATATTCTCTGTGATCAGCCTCTCCGAAGACGTACTTGCGCTCGCGTCGACAAGAGAAAAGACAAACGACGATAAAAGCAGGAATGAAAAGATAGAAAGAGAGAAAGAAAGAAAGAAAAAAACTTCAACCTTCACAGTTAACACAGGATGCATTGCAAACGTTTTAATGAGTCTACTCTTAATTAGTGCCACAGGAAATCGATGGTTACCCCCAAATGCTTGTCATTAACAAACGAGCAGACAGGCAACCCGTGGGACCTGTGCCGAATAACCGCTTTCGTGTCACGTGTTGCAGACGAGGACCAAAAGGAATGTCTAAAATTGTGTGTGCGTGTGTTTTCTCATGTGTAGGTTGGCCCAGCAAAAGTGAAGCATAGATATAGTAATGGCTTTAAGTAAGGAGGGGATAGTTAGCACAGTGTGTGCGACTACATGGCAAAGCTGTTCTACTGTACCTTGACTCAACATTTCTTTTTCAAACTTATTTGTATCTCAGTAGTAAAAAAGAAAAATCATCCTATTACAATTCATTCCTTCATTCCTCCTATTTTTAACCATAGGCTATGTCAAATTAAAGCTAGAGCTCATCTGAAAGTCCTGTGAACTTACTTTCTGCGCTTGTTAGAGAGAGAGAGAGAGAGAGAACAATAACATTTCCAAAACATTCTTATTGTATTTCAACAAAAATTACTGCAAAACTGACAGAGGTAAAGGCTTTGTACAGATTAAACAAGAACAAAGGTATGAAATATTAATTGGGGGTGGAGGGGGCTTTAGAGGTGCGGGTAGACATTAGGTGTTTTGCTCTATTCAGACAAAAGCTATTAGCTGTTTCCATCTGTTTTTCAAGCCTTGATGCTATGCTAAAGCTAATGTCTCAGAGAGAGAGAGAGAGAGAGAGAGAGAGAGGTGTAAATACAACTGAGCATTACCTTTACAAGTCAGACCAAAGTTCAAGGTTTATTAACTAATGAAAGTGTTTCTTGTCAGTTGTTTCCAGGTTCTATATTGTCTACAGTTTGTTTTCTCCAGCTTTGTTCCTGCTGTTGTCAGGAATTGTCCTAATATGAGGATATTTGAATCACATCACATTGTGTTAAATCTTCATAGTACACATCTAGTAACTTCCCAAACCAGCAATCGAAGAGTTAGGCTTGTTTCACAAAGTGATGGTCCAGGTGTGTGGAAGTGACAAACTGCAGGATTTTAACTCTCTCTCTCTCTCTCTCTCTCTCTCTCTCTCTCTCTCTNCCTTTCTCTCTTTTTTTTCATTTTCCTTTCTACCACCGTGATTGCTTTCCTGGAGAGACTTGTCTAAAAGTTATGTGGGGGTAGAAGTAGGCCTGTCACAATAATTATCTTAGCAACTTATCGTACAATAACGTTATTATCAACACTGTCACGTCCGTATAAGGAGGCTATTCATGTCACATTGTCTGAGACTGCAGTAGCGAGTGGCGCCGCTTATATGGAATTAAAGGTAAATAACTCTGCCCTGACCTGTATTAGTAGTCTGTTTTTTTTACATGAGTGTAGGGCCCACTCTCCAGTTCCATCCCCTCCATCTCCCTTGATTAATTTAAAGCTATTTTGATTAAAGCTATTGTGATTTGATGAAACAAAAAAGTAACTGAATGCATGCGATGAAAATACACGAGTTAAAACAAAGTGATGAAATGTACGTAAGAGTATGAGTTATCAGTTGATTTGATAAATTTGATTTACGTTTGATTTGGAACAGTGTTACTCTGATAATTAAATTAGACTGTGTTTATCATTCACAATCCCTCACTTGCATTTATCATTTACAGCAAGTCATTTTTGTGTTATTTCCGCCCCCCAAATGTCAATCAGAAACCACTACCACTATGTAACTGATGCGCTATTCTTGTCTCTCAACCTCCAGGTCTTGACCCTCTCTTGAGCTTACATATAGAAACTAAAGGCATGATGATGATGATGAATGCACAACAGGGGAAATTTATGAACCATGGCTCCCGTTTTTCATCACATCACGACTGCTTTAATCAAATCGGCTTTTAAATGAATCAAATCACTTGATAATTTGTCACTCGATTTTTCATCTCATTCATTTTTATCCCTCTATTTGTCAATTCACATGCATTTCCATGACCTCCGTTTTTATCAATTAGTTTTTTGTTACTTCCACTCCTCATAACAAAAAAAAAAAAAGTGAGTGTGGTTGTTATTGAGACAAATGCGAGGCAATTTGAAGGACAACATTTTAAACGAAAAGCGCAAATCTGAAGTGTTGATCTTGACAATAACAACCTACTCAAACTATGAGCTTTCCCATATCAGATTGTTATTCATTTGCTTTTTGCATTTCATTATCTGTTTTGCTAATTTAAATATTTTTTACGTGTTTCTATTAATCAACCATACTAAATACATCCGCGTTCACCAACAAAAAAAAAAGAAAAAAGAGAAATACATTCACAACTTTATTAATTTTCCCCTTTTGTTCTTTTTTACTGATAATGTCTATTTATGTGGATTGGATGCTGCATTCACATACATGTAAGAAGATGGGACATTCAACTGTGCTTGTGCCAAGTCTAAAACAGACTGATGAAGGCAACTTTGGCATCCAGTACACTGATGTCAATCAAATTCTTAAATCTTTGTTCTGTAGTGTCATGATGCAAAACCCACCTCCCTGTAGATCACACACCCCCAGCATGAATTGGGCCAAAAGTCAGATTTGAGACTTTTTAGAGCAGTTAGATTTGAGGGCTTGATAATGACAAAAAATGTACTTAAAATTAAGAAATTAAAAATTCCTTGTCATTTACCTATTTATAATCTAGTTACATTATTTTTATTTTACATACTACTTTAGAATTCAGTGTAATTTCTTCATGCTTGTTCAGTTCAAGCTCATATATTATACATATTTGAGCAATTCTCATGTGTTGTCCCTCATTACTCAGCATGGCCATTTGGAATCATTGTGAACATAGACGTGAACGTCATAGGAACCAGTTCATTTAGAGCATAGCTGCCACCTCTAGAGGCAATATAGCTCTATGATGCCATTAATCAAATTGATACAACTGAGGCATCAGCTGGTATTTATTAGCAGTTGATATCTGACACCTCTCCCTACTGACATGAACATCAGTGTATCTCCTGAGTTACTGTGTTTCCATATCACTGCCCTGTATTTAACCTACAGTTTTGGGGGACGTCACTGCACTCTTACACAACCTGTGATGTATAACAATCAAACTCAGTGACAGAAAAAAGTAATTTTCATGTCCCACATCAAAACTCTTAGTAGTGTGAAAAGCATCTTAACTTTTTTAAGGGGGGGGTATTAAACCAGCAAAGAAAACTGTATTACGTTATACGAGTGCTTTGAAGATTAAAGTTAAGTGTCGTCTCATTGGACGTTACAGTAGGTACTTTCATGCTTGGAGACAGCATAATTTATTTTCATCTGGATCTGTCAGTGTCAGTTGCGGCAGGAAGGAGAGTGCAGCCTCTGTTTGTGACGACTTTGATTGGAACATACGAGTTTTAAAAGGGTGGTTGGCGGTGGTATGGGGGGACAAGCCCTCTGACTTTGATGGATTTCCGGGCAATATTAGTCAGCGAGCATGTAGCCCCCCCCTCCCCTCCTTAAGCTGCGGTGGAACTGATCGAGGTTGACCAAATAATCTGCCAATTCCCTCTCGAGAAATGCAGAGGCGACAAAAAAACGTCTAAGTCTCTCATGCCCCCCTCATCCCCAAGAGCTTGGATCAGCAGTTGTGTCAAGAAAAAAAAAAAAAAAACCCGTTAAGAGTACAGAATTTGAACTTTTAGAGAAGGTGGCAGCAAGACTCGGAATTTCATGCTTTCACTTTTTTTAAAAATTATTTTTTAAATCATCTTCAATCATCATCTTTTAAATCATCAGAACAATCATTTTTTAAAGGGATAACAGAGTTGAACGCTGATGGTGTGCGACAGGATCCTTAGGAGAATCATGAACAAATGAATACAGACTGAGTATTGTTATGCAGCCTGAAATGAACTGTCACATCATTCCCCCTTTTTAGACCTCTTATTTATTACTCAGGTAATAAGTCAACACCATCAAACCTTTTAATGTTTGTGAGTCACGTCAAGGACTCGTCTCGAAAACTCCCTGCGCTCCCTTCTCATTCATTGCACTTCATAAAGCTTTGGGCTTCCGTCTCCCACCCCCCATAAGTGCCAGAATAGATTGTGCCAGTTTATTTATTTCTTTTTTTTTTCTTTTCCAAGGCGATATAGTCAATATGGTTTATGAAGTCCAGGTCTCCTCAGGTCACACACGGGAGCAAGACATGAAAGCCAAAGCGCTCGGCCTGCACTTCACAAACAAGCTGTCCTGCACTTCAAACGGGGGGAGGCAGAGCTGCCCCACATTCCCTCTTCTGCTTTTTTTTTTTTTAACACTGGCGATGGCCAACACTAGCTAATGACCGCCGGCTCCTTCCCCATCTCCCCTCTCCACCTGGCTACTAGGAGAGCGTTGGCAGCCTTGGCCAAAGGTAGCTTGAACCGTGACAACACGTGGCGCAGCGTTCAGGCTTTTTAACACATAAACACAGCATTAGCAGCATCCATTTATACATATTTAAAGGTTTTTTTTAACTGAAGATAAATAGCTTTTTTTTTTTTTTTTGCTGGAAAGAGTCAGATTAGTTCATAATGACCTTTTATCTGTTTTAGGATCTCCTTTAAAAGTCAGTTTCCCACCTTATCATAGTCCATATACAACAAAGTCAGGTGAATTTCCAGTAGGAAAAAAATAGATAAAATAGAGAGACTATTTCATAAACTGCTGATTATGCCACTATGAAAACAGGTATTTTTGAATTTAACCAGATTTTCTGCACTATAATTAACCATCTACTGTATAAATAATGCACTCCAACCACATGATCGCACAGGTGCCAGCAAAAATATGACTTTTTGTGAAATAATTATTAGGTGTGGGGGGAAAAAAAAGCAACAGACAATTTCAGAAGAGTTGTATTAGAAGGTACAATGTAGCCTTTTTGTTCATTTGTATGTAGTAATTTCGAATGCATTATTTTTTTAATCATTTATTTTATTAACCGTGCTCTTTATTTGCTGGTGTCTCATTGTTTGTTTTAGATGCGAAACAGAGGAGGGAATCGTATTTTCTCTGCGCTCTGCATGAAAACGAAATTTAAAGCATGACGAATACAGTACACTACACAGATGAATGTTTGCACTATCATAAATAGAAAAAATATAGATCATTCTTTGTTTAAAGAATATTTGATGAAGTAGTGTGTTATGTACAGTAAGTTATCAAGCCTTTTAGACTTGATTGTGTGGTCCAATTTACTATAATGCAACTGCCCTGAAGCTCACTGTCTACACTGCTACCGAGAAAAAAAAGACCCCGACCACTCAATCATGCTCCTTTACATCATTAAATATCCCTGTGTCCATTACTGCAAACAAGAAATTAGTTGACGGCACAAAAACTGACCTGACTTGTCATTTTTGTAATACATCTTCACTGTTAAATACGCTATTATCTGAAGAGCTCTCACTGCACAACGTCTACAATATAGCCCCTCAAAAGAAGTCATTTTCTTAATTTAACAGCTATAATGACGAATTACTTGTTGTCTACTTCTATGTTCCACAATAAGTCTGCAGCTGAATCCATGCTCGTTTCTACATATGTGTGTATGCAAACACACATCATTTTCTGCTTACACACTCATACCTATCTCTCTGCCTGCTTGTCTGCTACCCCAATCATCTCCACCGCCCACCCCTTCCCTCTCTCCTTTGCCACCCAACTTCCCCACTTCATCCCAGCGCGTGGAGTACCCCCCTTTTTCTCCCCCCTCCCCTCTCCTCTCCGCTCCCTCCCTCTACCCTCGCCGCGCCGCCAATTTGACTGGAACAACGAGTGCGGGCCGGGCAGCCTTCCAGGAGCCTTTCTAAAGCAGCTGAATATTCATCTTCATTAGGGGGTATCACCACCCCCGCTCCGTCCAGGGCTGGGTCCTTTTAACAAGGAGCAAGTGATCCAAATGGAAAGGGAGGGGTGGAGGTGCAGTTAGGGGGGGGGGTCATACTCTAAGGGGTTGGTGGGAGGTGAAGATGAGTTTTTTTCTTTCCTATTCTTCTTGTGTTTTTTTTCTTTCTTTCTTTGTCTTGAGGCTGTGTGGGCAGTCTGCCCTTGTCAAGATATTATTATTTTTTTTATATATATATTTTTCCACTCTTGTTTTGACACAGTAGGAAGAAGACCCGGTCCAACATGGCTGCAAATAGTTTTAGTTGCCAGAGCCATTGTTTTGTCGCTGCCTGTTGAACACCGACAATGGGAGGAAGAGTAGAAACATCAATCACTGGCCGAGAAGTTTCAAGACATTTCATACGAAGAGCAATTTAAAAAAAAAAAAAAAAAATTACACATTCTTGTCACTGAATCCATATCCCGCACGTTTAAAGTCGACCTCGCATGAAAAATAGATGATGAATATCAGTCAATCTTGCTTGCAACAGTACAGAAAACTGTCAAGGATTTGTTGTTGTTTATTGTCTTGATAGCTTGAAGGATGTTCTGATTTCAAGTGGAAACAGATATCACATTTCTCTTATCGTCTTATATCTCTCGTGTCCAGACTCATTTGTAGTTACTTGACGATGGAACAATCTACCCAGCTCCATACAGACTCCTTTAGTGCATTGAAGAAACGCCTGGAAACTCAGCTCTTATGTCAACACCTCATCACTCGAGCCTCTTAACCTTTGTTGCACTTTATAGATACGTATTTCTATAGCTACACAGATCACTTATAGCTGGTCAGCTACTTGACAATTTTTATGCCATGTCTTTTTTTTTTTTTTTTTGGACTCACTGACCTCTAATCTTTGATTGTCTTTGCCTTGCTTTGCATAAAAGTAGCAAGTGACAAATATCAATGTAGAAGCACACTGAATATCTACGTAGAGAGACACAGAAAAGCATAGAAAAACAGAAGACGATCGAAGTTAATCTAAACTTGTTGATTTTGAGTGTTAGTGGAATCAATCTGAAACTTTGGAATATGGAAAATTTTGAGAGCGGACCACACCCCAATTACAATGTCACAGAGGTATCTTTAGATATCAATACATGCTACATGACTGATTGTGGTGTAGCCCAAAGTGCAGCACATTTACAAACTTCAAACCCATATAAATATGTTCAGTGTTGGTTTTGTACCTGATCACACATGACAAACCAAAGCATACGCAGCGACAAACACTGTTCTTTATCAACTGTAACAGAGCAGATAAAACTTCAATTTCAGCAACGACGACCTGCACTCGATACTGTTTTTTTTTTTTTGGGGTGAAGTAACCAATTATTCCTCAGTTTTCTCTTGTTTACAATCAGAAGAAAAAGCCCCTGTATTGTTTTCATCTCGATTTGACAAGATGGGAAAATAATGACAGTAACTTTTCGGCATTTTTTCTTTTTTTTTTTTTTCGCCTTTGCTCGGAGCATCTCGCGAATTGGATCATTTGCAGCTACAAGTATACCAGGCGCTTCCTCAAAAGTGCCAGGAGCAGGTAAACGAACGGTGCCTGTGGCGCAAAAAACCCAGCACGCCGCGCTTCAAACTCATTAAAAACAATTACGCGGAAAACAAAACACGTCCCGCTGCTTGAAATATCTCCCTTATGATCATGTCAAACCTCTGAAAATAATAATAAATAAAATGGCTTATAGCTTTTATAGTAAGTGGGAAAGAAAGTTGAGAAGTACAAAGCAGATGTAGGTGCCTTTTAGTGTGTCGTACATCTCAGGGCAGCTCCTGGACCTGGGGGCAAAAAAAAGCTTCATGAGCAGAGTTTTATGCAATCTTCCCAAGCATCAGGGCTATTTCTTAGTTATTGCAGTATGTGTATCAATTTTACTCCTCTTGTCAGAATGAATAGTGAGCTTTTGCAAAACACAAAGCTTCAGACTCCAGACATTTTCTGCCAATTACATCATTTATCTCTCCCTAGCTCTAAAGCCGAAAAAGGAATTTGCCAGCTTTTTTTTTTTACGCTGCCATTCCCTGACATCTGTCAGATTTTGTGCATCAATTCTTCTACCTAAACTCCTCCAGAATAACACTGAAATATACATTACAGCTTTGTTTAGGATTTGTTTTACCTCTCTGGCAATTAGGCGCACGACGTGTCTAGCCGGGATGATTTATTGATACGTCAGACGTCGGCTTTGATTCCGTTTTTGCATTCCAGCACAGTTAGGGGTGAAAAGTGAAAGTGATTTAGAGTGACTTGCGGCTAATGATGTATGTATGCATGCCATAGGTTAGTTTATATAATCTATGAAACTTGTTTTTTTTTTTTTTTTTTTTTTTCATCCTCATGGGACCAACCATCTGCAAATGCATAAACCATAAGATGTAAAGGAATATCAACTAGCATGGAATGACTGCAGGTTATCAAGCAGCGCTACTCGCATGTCTTAACACTTGGTATCATTTGCTTGAGGTCAAAGTGTTTACCTGAGACCTTCAGCAACATTGGAATATTAATGCTTTTTACAATTATTGCACTCGCCGAAATAGATCAGCGTTTGTTGTTTCCAATTTTTATTTTCTCCCCAACTAAGACTTTGCCTCCTCAAAAGGATTTTTCTTCTCCTCAGTGAGCAGCTTCTTTTTTTTCCCTATAAAAGTATGATAGAAATTGTGTGTGACAAGCGCCACTCAAACTGTGCGGCCCATAACAACAAGAGAGCCAAGAACAGGCTTAATACTATTTATAAATCTCTGAAATGGCAGGGTTTGCAGGAAAGTGTGAAGGAATAAGGGATGGAGGGGTAGGAGGTGGTGGTGGTGGTGTTGGTGTGTATGTGTGTTTTTTCCCCTCCCCAAAGCTTCTTATGACCTTAGTGTTTGTCCAGTCTAAACATAGACCCACTCCAAATAAAACGAAGCCATCCAATCCAGCGTACACCCCCACCACCACTACCCCAAACAAGCATGCATTTCAAATCGCTGTCACACTACTGTTTGTGCTTAATGGCAGTCATGTGAAGTTTTTAGATAAAAGCGCCTATTTCAACTCTTAAATCAGTCATAGTTTTCATATTGTATGCAGCATCTGTACGCTGGCATTCAAGTTTCCGCCCCCTTCCATTTTCCGCAAGAGCACGTTCATTAATTTTTTCCCCCCCAAATGAAATATTTCCTAATCCCAAAAATAGTTTTTATCCCGCGCACCATAATTTCAAATCTTGACTCTAAGGCTCCTTACTTTTCCAAGAGCACAGCAAGTGTTCAAGTCCTACAACATCCAGTTCTAAGAAGTCCCAAAGGATTAGCCAGATTATTGAATCATGGCTTTAGATAATACCATCAGTTACAGTTTACTTCTGAGAACAGATGCAAAAAAAAAAAAAA
>JANJYP010076647.1:0-12196 GCA_024605115.1 Rastrelliger brachysoma
AATGTGTGTTGACGAAGGGCTCCATTACTCATTGTAAGATAACTGTTTTCGGGGCATTTAAGTGCGCAGTGACCAGCTGTGTTGTTCTGGTGCTGTGTCAGATTGGACTAAGATAGCAGCAAATGTCTAATATAAAAGGACTGAGATCATTACCAGGAACAAAATAAAGATCTGTACAGAAACAGCAAAAACAATGTGAAGGTCAGTATTCTAAATGTTGAAAGACTGCAACCTCATCACAACCACGCACAAAGTTAAAACGTAGTTCCAGAGGAAGACTGCTGACCACAAAACAGTAAAAGTACCATGTTCCATCCATCACTGTGAGAGTTTAAGTTGAATGGGATTGATCTGGTTTCACAGGAGAAACTTGTTTACGTGCTAATGATGGTGGGGACTTTGATGGTGCTGACTGACTGATGAAGGCTCTGTCTCCCCTCACAAGAAGACAGGAGGGCCCCGAGTGGGAATGATCCTTTAGCATATGTTTCTGCTTGTCTCAGCCTTTTCCGTCTACGTGTCAGATACAGCCTCACAAAAAGACGACTGGAATGTTTTTAATTGTTTATCACGAGGTTGTGTTGAGTGAGGAGGGGTTTAAGATGCTGTTAAAGCTCCAGCCACTTTCTGTTAAAGGTCTGCACAAGCAGGAAGGTCCAGTGTTGAGAACTGACATCCTAAAATCATCAAATGTGTTTGTGTCTCATCCATGAAACCTTTAGTTTCAAAAGGTTCACTTCTACTTCTAATTTCCTGTTTTTGCTATTTAGTGGTAAGTTAATTTAAATTCAGCACCTTGGATAAATATGTTTCACATTAAAAGTTTCTTATTTCTGTAGGCTTTTAGTGTGAAATGCAGGAAATTGAAAAAAAAGGGATGAAGTGTATGACATTACTGTTATTGTACTAAAGGGTTTAATGCTGCAGAATTTACCTTGTGAGGAATTTTAGGGTTTGTTTGGGTTTTTTTTAGCAGTTGGCTGTTATTTGTTTGTGCTCAGCTCTGACACAACCTCATCTATTGTAGAGAGAACGGTTTATTATTTGAATACTGGTTTTTGAATTGTTCCTCTTGGTAGCATAAATACCTATTGTAACATTCATGGCAGTGTGGGGAAATTAAAGCCTTATTGTTAAGTGTCACTAATTGAGCAAAATGTTAACGTTTAACATAAGGTCACTTAAGGTTTGCTGTGTGTGTGTGTGTGTGTGTGTGTGTGTGTGTGTGTGTGTGTATGTGTGTGTGTGTGTGTGTGTGTGTGTGTGTGTGTGTGTGTGTGTGTGTGNGCTTTTCATGCACTGGCTGCTGTCCAGAGATTTCGAAGCAGGCGTTTACTCTGACAGAGCTAGGAGGAAGTGTACACTCTGTAGATAACAGACATCATGAAAAGTAACTGTGAATTCCTGGATGAGTAAGTGGACGTGTCTCCTTGTGCTTCAGCGAAGGTCAAGATTTTATATAAACTAAGTTACATGTGTGGCATGTACGCTATCTGCACGTCCCGGCTATAAATACCACGTGGTAGCATACATTCGACTTCTCAGAATCTTCTCGCCCTGAAGTTCTGAATGTCCGGTGTGATGGGCGGTCATCCAGGAATTCATAGAACCGTAGTTACATCTGTAACTTTAATTCTGCGTCATTCCTTCTTGATTGCCAGTAGCAGTAAACAAAGTGGATGACACATACCGGTATTGTCACGACACCCATCTACTGGTCAGCTGTCGAAGCCAAAGGTAGCATGGACCTAGAGTTCACATCACGGCAATAGAACGTTGAGAATGTGCAAGGTCTAGTCCAGGATATCACTGCACAGATCTGCTATAGTGACATCCCCTTGCATTGCCACCCAGGATGTGGCCACACCCCTATTAGATTGACAGACAAAAAACTGAGGGGCAGGTTCTTCACAAGCCTGTTTGAGTACCTCAACAATCCAGTTTGTTTGTTCACTATTCTTTGCACCTTGCACCGTGGTAGACAAACAGCTGCTTTGAGTGCCTAAAGCTCTGCATTGCTTCAATGTACAGCTGCAGTGTCTGGACCAGACACAGTAAACTAACCCTATCCTCCAGCTGGGATCCAAGTGGGGGAGGATGGTATGCCTCCACTTCTACGGCCCCATCAGTATGGTTGGGGGATAAAAAATATTTGGCAGTAAAAGAGATATTTGGACACAGTGTTACATTACTAGTACCATGGCCATCTGCCATACATCGAAGATATGTAGGCAAGTACGCGGAGTTGACTCACTTGCACTTGGCTGACATAACTGCCAAAAGAAAAGCAGCTTTCAGTGACAAATTTCCCAAGGTCACCCATGTCATAGGCTTAGAGGGTGACTTGCTTGTGGTTTACTGAAGCAGTGGCAGGTCTAATGCAGCTGAACACTTTCCCCGGGGAGGTGAAGTATCCTAGCACCAACTGTTCCACCCAGTATATCCTGCCATCATTGTGGCCATAGTTTAAAGATACTGCTTCCATGTTCAAGGTTGAAATGGCCAGCTTTAAAAACACAGTGCAAGTACTGCAGTATATCCTGTAAAGAACAGGTGACTGGGTCTAACTCCCTGTCCCTACCATGAAGAAAAACACATCCCAACAGTATCCTTGTGGAAGGATCTTTTTCACTCCACAAGGTCTCATGAATTGAGGGCTCAGTCAGCAGTGACCAGTCTCTGTCAACAGCCATGCCCACAGTTGAGATTGATGCCAAACCCCATCCAGTTGGAAAGGGAGCTGCCAAGGATCTCTGTCCAGCAGACTGACGACTGTGGAGAACATATCCTCAGTGATGGGACAGTCTTACCCTGCAGCCCCCTCCTGACAGTTGAATGAACACATTCACCTTTGAGACAGGTCGAAAAGTCCTTCAGCCCCCAGTGGACAGTCTGCAAGTTCTAGGACAATGATGTATTACACTCTCCACTGAGGGAACTCCCTCCACCAACCTCTTGGATACTACATGACATGAGGCATCTGTTGAGGTCCTTTTGATGTTATTTGTTCTACCTTGCACAATGAAAGACAAAGCAGAGAAATTCTCTCTGTAGTGGCTGAAATGGAAGGTGAAAGTATCCATCTTCAAAGTCTGAATGTGGACAATCAGATGCATATTCAACCTGCTTGTCCTGACAGAACAGTCTTTTTTCTACATTAGAAAATAGTTTGAATAGAACCCATTGTTCTGTGTATGTAGGTGAACTGAAACATAATGTCAGGCTAACAGCAAGAAGGTCAAAGATGTCTGATGTGACATTTATAGCCGAAACACGCAGGTAGCTATATCACACACGACTTTGTTTACATAAGATCTCAACCTGCATGGAGCATGAGGAAACACTGCACTGTTTACTGTCACTACTCAGGAATGAAAGAAGACTCTTCAGTGTATTTGTATAGCACTATTTGATGAGAACACACCAGGGAAGTTTGCCCACTTTTTCAAAATGTACTCTTGTTGTTGTTAATGTTCCTTAAATAGCCATTTATCTAAAGAAAAATAAATAATTAGCATATATTAGTCATGTTTTGCCAAGAGTTGAAGATAGGAATGTTTTGAATTACTGGCACCAGTATAGACATAAAAATTCCAAACTAGTTTGAACAGATAAATGATATCATATCACACTGAGTTGTGTTTTTGTGGTTTCAGTGCAACCACAACTTTCACTTTTTATCACGATGGTGTCCATTTTGTTTAATTTAATTGAAGTCGCATGTAGGTCACATACCTGCAGATTTTGTGAATTTTATCCACCACACAGTCACTCAGTGAGTGTTTAGATGCACTCATGGGTTATTGTCTGCTGTCTCCAGTTAGATAAACTCTTTTATTGAATAAACCTGGTTTCTGTAATCAGAGTCAAGGATTAGACCAACTGAGGAGAAAGTGGATTTCTCACACAAAAATGAGTTGCCTCTAGAGGTATAAATAAGTCTCCTCAAGGGAAAATGCAAATTTATTGTCTTATTACACACACACACACACACACACACACACACACACACACACACACACACACACACACACACACACACACACACACAAAATGAGGAAGCATATTTATGCAGGAAACTTAAAAACAGTAAGTCACACTTCTAAAGTAAAGGTCAGTGTAGGGAAGAAATGAGATGACTAACCTGCTGCTGCATGTACATTCACAGTTAACAGCTTGTTTGATCCAGTGTAGCTTGAATTGAGTAATGAGTAATCTGCTTTCTTGTGTGCATGTCAATATACTGACTTGTTAGAAAAAGATTATGACACATATGTATCACGCTGCTAAAAGTGAAATTTTGGACTTCACTGAATGTCCTACTCTCTAATTTAAGAATGGGCTCGCTTGGTGGCGCAGTGGTTAGAGCGTATGCCATATGGAGCAGTGCTCTTAAGTGGCAGATCCCGGTGGGAGCGTCCTTTCTTCGCATGGCTACTCTATTTTTTTTACAAGTGCCATAGATAGTACAGTGTTATATTGAATTGCCATGTTATTTGAATGGACACTCACTCATTGAGTAAAACACTTCATGCATGACTAAATTTTCAGTGACAATGATTCACATTTAATATAGCCACACCTTCAAAACTTATGATACTGGGAGATAATCTGTGACCTCTGAGCTCTTGTAAAGCTGCAAAAATGTTTAACTATAGGCCGTGTTAAACATGTTTGCATTTGAGGGAAATGCACCTGGAAAGTCCTTGAAAGGTCCTTGAATTTGAGTTAACATCACTGATTTGTTTCTTATTGGCCTGCCTAATAATTTGTAGCTCCCCCCTCATGCCACCTAAACAGCTCCTCAAAGTTATCATGTGGTGTCTGGCACAAAGATGTTAGCAGCAGATCCTTTAAGTCTTATAAATTGAGAGGTGGAGCTGGACTTGTTTTCCCCAGAACATCCCACATATGCTCCATCAGATTGAGATCTGAGGAATTTGGAATTTTGTCATGTTCCTTGAACCATTCCTCAACAGTTCTTACATTGTGTCAGGATGTATTATCCTGCTAAAAGAGGACACTGCCATCAGGAAATACTGTTGCCATAAAGTTATCTGCATGGTCTGCAACAGTGCTGTCGGCTTAATGCCAGCAGAATAATGCCTGGAGCTTCACGCTGCCTCTGTCAGTTTGCCTTCTTCCCACAGTGGTGCCATCTCCTCCCCTAGTAAGTGGCACACATTTGACTCTATTATGTAAGAGGAGGCGTGATTTATCAAATCAGGCCATGGAGTGTGCAAGATATTGATATATCGATACCGTGATATGAGATTAAATATCGTCTTAGAATTTGGATATCGTAATATGACGTGTGTTGTCTTTTCCTGTTTTTAAAGGTAGCATTACAGTAAAATGATGTAATTTTCTAGACTGTTCTTGCTATTTTAGGATTTGCATTTATATCTACATTACTGATGATTATTTATCAAAACTTTCATTGTGTAAATATTTAGTGAAAGCACAGTCATTATTGCTGTGTTATTATAATCAAGGTATGTGGTCAAAATCATTGTGATATTTGATTCTTCCCATATCGCCCAGCCCTAATCTCACATCATCCTCCAACATTTTATAGTCAATATGAATATTGAATAAAAAAAAAAATCATCGTAACTTGCAGCTCTACTTTATATATTTACATCTTATGAACATATTTTTTCACACTGACTGTGCAGGGAGGTAAAAGCTGTGATATGGGAAGATGCACAGACTCATTTATTCATTTCTTTGAAGCATATTCCATTACGACTTAAAGCATCAGCTATGTTGATGCTTCAAGCATCGTCTTTGACAGATAACTTCCATGGATGAGGCAGGTTGAGACAGAGTGAAAATAACGTGAAAGGCCATTTACACGCTGTCAATAACAGCTCACAAAATGTGTTGAAAGAGCCCGCTGTTGAAATATTACAGTATTTTAGGACTGGTTGGAAAACTGCCAAGTCCTGTTGTAACTGCTCAGGGAAGGGCTCAAAGAAGTTGTTTTGCAGTGATGACTCATGTTGGAAGTATTAAGATTTGAACATAGATTTTACTTGTACAATACACTACACTGCAATGTTTCCTGATGAAATATCTTGCAGAATCTTTACCAATGTGATAAGAAGAAACAGACAATATAAGTTTCAGGATTTTGAGATTGAGCTATGTGTCCTTTGCATAAAATCGAAAGATGAAATTATTTTAGGGAACTTTATTCATCCTTTGAATCATTTCCCTATTATGTGGAAGTGTTGCTATGTGGAAGTGTTGTGGTCATTTTGTCTATGGGGGATTTTGACGGCCAAACTAAAAACACTAAATACATAAACAACTATGTAATAAAATGCTTAAATAAATTAATACATATAAAATACTATAATAAAATATTTAATACATTTATTAATAAATTCTAAAAATATTTAAAAAATGGTTTCATAATAAATAAATACACCACAAATTAAATGAGACATGAAATATATAAATAGACATATACATACATGTTAAATGTATTTGTTTATTTATTCATTTGTATTTTAATTTTGTACTTTCTCATTTATTAACACATTTATTATTTATAATTCTGTTCATTTATATATTTATTTGTATTTATCCATAGTGTAACTTGCAGCAGTGGAAAAAATACCTGTTAACAAATAGAATTTATAAAATTATTTTTAATTAATTTAGTTAAAATAATAATAATAATAATAATAATAATAATAATAATAATAATAATAATAATAATAATAATAATAAGTAAATATACAAATGTTTGTACTGCTTAGGTAAAAAAATCTGCTCACATCTACTATTAAAATGATCTAAAATGAATAATAGGTAAAAATACAAATTTATATATACACTATTTGTATTTTCATATTTAGTTTCAGCTCTTCAAACCCTCCATATCTAGCCAGCTGTGGTTTCCATTATGGCTAAGGTCCAGTTGTTAAATCTTACTGTTTCTTCGTTTGGTCTGACTGCCTCATAAAAGCTTTCACTGCAGTTAAGTGACACGTACTGTACTTTACTTACTTTACTACCAGAATAAACTGTGTTTAGATTTATTTTTCTCACACAGCTCTGGGAGTTTGTGGTGGCAGTCTGAGCAGAGGAGGCCAGACACACACTCCCTAGCCACTTCCTCCAGGTCTTCTTGAGCAAACTGAAGGTATTCCCAGGCCAGGCGCGATACATAATGCATCCAGTGTGTGCTGGGCCTTCCCCTTGAAATGAAAAGTCAAAGAGGACATGTTCTGCTTTTTTGTGATTTGATTTAGACTGTTTTCGATTTCAGACACTAAACATGGTCATAGTTCCAAATCAAAAAGCTCTGAATGCTTAGTTTGCAGCTTTTTTTTCTGCCTTTGACCATCCTTTCGTTAGACTTAGTTGCTATGGTTGTTGCTAAGGTTATGAACTGAGGGGCTGAAAAAGGACCGGTATAAGATAAATGAGAGTCTAATGAACTGTAAATAATGCAAGGACATTCCAGTAGAGCCCTAGAAAATAAATATAGTGCAGGAAATGTGCATATGTCTTCTTAAAGGTCTTAAATCTTAAACCAGCAATTAAATCAGGCGAGTATAAACAAAAAAGACTTGTTAATAAAAATTTAGTTAAAAAACACATTACAAAACTTGACTTGATAATTAAATAATCATAAATAATCATTACAACATCTGAAGCATGTCATACTCCCCGATCAGCTGCTCTCAGTTTTTTAAAAAGAGGCACAGTTTTTATTCACTACCCATCTTCTACTTTTCTATTTTTCCATGCAACGCTAAGCCAGTGTCAATGATATAAATGCTTCATACAGATGTTTCAGATTATAAGGAAATGGAGGGATTATGTGCTTTGGATTTGTCAAACATTTATACAGGACATGTTGAGTTTCATTGACAGTAGCTTAACAGTGATTTGAGGAAAAAAAAGAAAGAATATAGTGTATGAAAATAGAGAAGAAAATGTGAACAGTAGATTAGTATAGTTAGTATGACATTTCTGATTTTGGGAATGGACATTACACTGGATTTATTTAGACAGTAGGAAACAGTAGATTAGAAAACAAGTAGACTTCTTAATGAAATATGATGCGGTATATCCTATGGAAGAAGCAGCTAATATAGCACTGTTTCAAATAAAGGCCTGGTTCTGTCTGTGGACTTCAATAAAGGCCTGGGCAACATTTCCATTGCAGGAACTTTGGGGTAATTTTACGGCATTGTGACCATAGGCGTCATAGCAGGAACCACGCCTGAAGGACAATCTCCCAGAACTTTTACGGGCATCAAAACGAGTCCCTGCTCAGTGGTGATTGGATATACTCACAGTGTTAGTGGCACTGTTGTTTAAGTTGTTTTGTTTTTCTTTTTGTTTTGATATTATGGCGGTTGTTGCTTTTTTTGATTGGTCACGTGTCTGACTCCACCCTCCTACTTCCTGTCTTGTGCAGAATGCTATTAAATCTTGACCCCTTGTCGAACTGCCTTGTCTGCTTTTGGGTCCTTCTCTACTGTACTCCTAACACACGGTCAAAACTGATGGACGATTATGTGGCGTTAGAAGCTGTTGCAGAATGATTAGGTCACCTCTAGAGCAGAGTCCATTGGGTCCTATCAAGCTTTTACTGTGCAATGGTTCCTACCTCCTAAACAGGACAACAACCCTAGCCCTTTACATAGCAGGGTTTAAATTCATCTCACAATTTTCGATTTTAACAACACATTCCTGAGTATAATTTAAGTCAACTAGCAGGGAATTTACACTAGTAGAAATGAAGGTGTCGACTACAATTACTGGCGTGTTGTAATTCCACGTTATGCATGTAGACTTTTTTTTGCTAAAATTGACTCTGTGTGGCTTTAAAATACTCGTACAGGAAGGAGCAGTGTGTCAAGAGCTTCTTACCTACTTATTACCACATGGGCAAAAACCATCTCCTCAGAACTCCTCGCTCAATTAACAGTTGGGCTTTGTTGGACTGGAGTGTAGAAATAACATTTAAAATGGCTGAGCGAGAATCCAGTGGCTGAGTAATCATGAGAACACAGCTGAATGGAGTTGAGCTCAAGTGTTTAAGAGAGGGAAGAATATCCTCCTGATGTTCACCACGCACAGCTTTGTTCCATCTTGTGACAAGAGAACAGAAGGAGGCATTCCACACACACACACACACACACACACACACACACACACACACACACACACACACACACACACACACACACACACACACACACACACACACACATACATATGCACAATAGGGTCTTTGAGGAGCTTTGGACACTCCTCTGTTGGAGTACAATGCTCTAAACATCTGTAATCTCTTCTCAAAATCGACACATGCACACACAGATCAACATACAAGACTTACACCAAAATGACATAATGAACCAGAATTTTTTTTTTTGTACTTGTAGTTACATAATCCAGAACTATTAGCATGTATTTAGGCCCATTTTCTTTTTTTCTGTTTCCATCCAGATGTCAAGCAGATTTTACACAGTCCTTTTTAATATATTTAGGGTAGAGAGTGTGGGAGTGGGGGGTTGGGGTTGGGGGTGGGCAGTGCAATTGTGTTTCCATGGATTTGATTGAAACAAATTATTTGGCTCTCTTAAAGACCGAGGCCGATGGAAAAAGGCTTTGAGTTTGGAAAAGTGATGTTTGGATGGAAAAAAAGATTGCAGGTGTTGTGAAGTGTCAGCTAAAATGACTCGATTACATCGTGTCAGCTAATGACGACAAGAAAGAAATTATGTTACTTTGCAAAACTTTGATTGCAGTATATTATTAATGAGAACAACCTGAATGCAATTGTTAGTTTTCCACTCATCGTAAGAAACGCCTTGTTCCACATTAGTGTTCCTCAGTGGATACTGACCTAACTGATAATGATGCAACTCTAATCTGATTAGTGCAATGTTTTAGTGGGCGGATTGTTGGAGAAATTTGTCGTATTACTTACCGTAAATTCCAAATGACTGACAGGTGGTTTTGAAACAGACTACTGTACAGGTCTGAACTGGCCGTGGAGTTCACATTGTTTAACCTCTGTGTGGCTGTTTCAACACTCCTTCATTACACTGTGATTCACATTCGTAATCCTATGATGTAATGCCAATGCTTAGATTACACGATTCCTACCTGTGGCTCTGAGTTTTGACAGGTAATAGTATGTAGGCGCCAAGTTTTGAATTATATGGGGTGAACAAACACTAAGCTCTGAATGTTGCTGATGATTCAACAGGTGTTGAAATGACATGAATGAAAATTGACGTCTAGTGGAAATCTGTGCTAACAGGTTAGCAGCACTACAATTAACAGCTATATATACAATGTGGGCGGCTGTGGCTCAGGAGCTAGATCAGTCATCCACCACTGGAAAGACTGGTGCTTTGATTCACAGCTCTTCCAGTCCGCATGTTGATGTGTCTTTGGGTAAGATACTGAACCCCCCCATTTTTTTTTTTCATTTTTTTTTTTGATTGTTTTCTGCTACTCTATTTAAACATTGCTTGTAATGTGTTTTGTGACGACCCTGATGAAGTCTGCGAGATGAAACCTGTCGTTTTATACTACGAGTGTTCCTGGAGCTTTGACTTTTTTTTAGAAATATAAAAATACAGACAGCATAGATTGTGGTCTTGTTGAAATATGGGGAAAAGACGTTACATCAGCGTCGGTAAGTTAAACTGACTATCAGGGCGGCTGTGGCTCAGTAGGTAGATCTGTGGTTCAGATCCCACTTCCTCCAGTCCACATGTCCATGTATCCTTCAACAAGATACTTAACCCTCGATTGCTCCCGACGGCTGCACCAAATATGCGTCAATGGTTTAGTCTCTCTCATGATGAGCAGCCTGCGTGGTAGTCATCAGTGTATGAATGTGTGAATGTGACTTTCAGTGTAAAAGCAATTTGAGTGTTCAGAAAGACTAGACTAGGCTAGACTATACCAGTGATATATATATATATTAACCCTCCTGTTGTCCTTTAGTTTGTTTATTTGATGATTGACTTCGAAAGGCTTTGAAAGGCACCTTTAAATAAAACGCATTATTATTCTTATTGTTTATTATTATATTAACTATGAATTTTGACCCAGGAGGATAAAGTTGTATGGTTGACAGGAAGACAACAAGAGGGTTAATTAATTAGTTGTTTGGTTTATAACAGGGAAGTCCAAACTATTCCATTAAGTGTGATAATGTGGTGACAGACAGATTATTGGGTTTCTTGATTAGTTGGAAAAAAAAGCCGTGGGCACATGCTTCTCCATGGATGAGTTTGTACATGGCAGTTATCGGCTTTTATTAAGTTATATATGATTATTATGCTATCAGCCGTAATTACATTACCAGCCGCCAGTATTACATTATCAGCTGTTATTACCTTATGGTCATTATTATTATGTTATCAGTGTAGAGACTAATTTTGAATCAGGATATGAACAGTAAGGGTTAACAGGTAAACAGAGTTCAAACCAAGTTCAACTTAAACCAAATCCCTCACTGATTCTACTACTCTCCTCTCAGATGATGTGTCAGCAGACAGCAGCGCCGAGTTCCCAGACAGAGCGTCCATGATGGAGGTGCGTCTTCAGGCGCAGGAGGATGAAATCACGCTGCTTAAATCCTCCCTGGCCGACGCCCTGCGCAGGATCCGCCTCCACGATCAGCTCCTCCCGTTACTGAAGCAGCAGCTTATCGCAGGTGGGTAACACCGTGCAGGACTCATTCCACCAGTTTAGGTCATTTAGGTTCACAGATGTAGACACATTTTATTTCAGTCAGCCAACTCCTGTGGAATAGATTATTATTATTCAAATGTAGTAAATGTAGAATTAGTGTTTGGTTTCTAGACTCAACTCAAGGAAAATTCGATCTCACACAGCAGGGAGTGGAGAGACATGATTCAGACTTCCCATCAGCTGTGTTTACATGGACACAAATATTGGGAATAAAGGGTTGATCAGAATGAAAATGTGTCATGTAAACATGTCAAATGGAAAATTTTGATTGGATTCTGTTTGGATTGAGAGGAGTGGTTTATGCCAATCCTCATTCCGAACCACATCCATGTAAACACTGATTCTGATCCTCACTTTCTGTTTGGGGCAAAACTAACCTGGACTGTGCATGTGTGCCCTAGTTTTATTTCCACACCTGATCGGTGAACTCTGTGAGTACCACCCACTCCCA
>JANJYP010076649.1:0-17304 GCA_024605115.1 Rastrelliger brachysoma
TTTCACTCTTACCCTCAGTACCTGCAAATGAAATGGCCTCTTTTGGACGTCCCCGGATCTGCAGGACTCAAAGACTCACGTTCTCCAACCCCAGGACATTTAGTAAGTAGTCAGAACACTGCAGCTGTCTTTTAAACATCTTAATCTATCAAATTTTTACTGATCACTTACCAATATTTCCAGCCATTGTGACATGTGCACACTGTAGTTGTTTATTCAGTGTGTGCGTCAGAAAGATTGTGGAATGTATTTGACAAAAGAGCAGCATGAGTAGTGTTTCTGAGGCCATTGTAGAATTTCATACTGACCCGTTGTGCTTTGAAAATGTGAACAGCAAAATTTTGTCTCACTGTTTGATGGCACTAATAAGTTGTTTCCTCCAGGCTGCATATTACGGGACATTAAACCAATTATCAAACAAATTGTATAAGCTTATTGGAAGAATTTGTTTATTGCCAATCATATAAATGCTCAAACTATCACCATAATGTGGTTATTCACAATAATGAAGTTATGGTGTAAGTTTACTGGTTCTCATCCATCTGTGCATAACTACAACCCCTTCCAACCATACGGCACCCGCAGTGTCTGTCTTTATCACAGTTACTCCATCTCTTCTATAAAACTCTCAAGTTTGAACCTGAACTTTCCCACTCAGGTGCGAACTAGTCACCATGTTGTCTCACCCTGGTAAGACAATGCGGGGCCTCAGCAAACCTGTTTGGTAGATGAAGCTTTGAACATCTATCTAACATCTAACATTTGACCTGTTTGATTGCATCAGGGTGTTCTCTCAACAAGGAAGTTGAATTAGTAAGTACACTTGAGTAAAAGCTGTTTTGTGACTCAGCCCCCTTGACCTTACATATCCCGGTTAGATGCTTGCTGAGCTTGCGGTTGATTCGCTGCATCCCATAATCGTGGTGATGCACATAACAAAGTCCTCATTGAGTGCAGTCAATGGGAAACTGTTATGAAGAGGACTGAGTTTGCTCATGGGAATCCAGGACTTACTTAAGTCTCAATGGAAACCAATTACAGATATTTTATTAGAATAAATGCTGACCCGTTGGTGACCCTGCTGATTTCTCACTGACACAGCAGCTACTATGTGGACTTCTGGACTGAATTTCATTTATGTACTTAATATGTGACAGTATAAAAACTACAGTAGCATATTCCAGTGACAATGAATTTAAAAAAAAGAAAAGAGAAAGGCTTATGGAATAATAGCAATTGATTTTTAAGGAAATGAAAGCACATTTTAGAAGATTGGCTTGTTTCTGTTCTGTCCTTCAGTTATGTTGCTACTTTTCATGTGGCTGTGTGTAGGTGATTTCTTTTTTGTTTTTTGTTTGGCCTTCATCTCTTTGAACGTCATTAAACCAGAAAAGTCAATACAGAAAGAAAAATTGAAGAAGAACTGAGAATGTGAGGGATCAAACAGTTTTCTGGCAGGAATGTTACTCACATTGTTTGAATAATAAGTAACCATAACTTTCATGTAATTAAGTATGCACTTTCTCAAAGTTTTTCTGCAAGTATTTATTCTTTTGTTAGATGCAGTTACAGGCTTTTTATTATCTAGATATAGGAACTGATAAGCAAGTTCTACATTTGTGATAGCATGAGTTTTAACTTGAAATGGATAAGGGGGACAACGCCTGATTTTTATTAATATTATGATCATTTACTACATGCTTGGATCTAAGGAATGGAGAGTCTAAGTTCAACACTTAGGTTGTGCAGCTCAAATGAAACACTTAAATTGGCAGAAAAAGAATATGGAGTAACACTACTGAGAGCATGCTTTCATTTTGAAGCAGTGTAAAAGGTGGGGGAAGTTCATTCAGAGTGTAACAGCTTTCATTATGTGAACCAAAAGAGGAAGTCGCCATGCTTGATCTGGTGACCTATCACCATAGGGTCATTTGATGATGTGTGGTGGGAAGCTCTAATACTGGATACGGTGTATCCTGAGCACAGAGGATAGAAAGTGAAACACCCCGCTGTGCCCTTACCCCCAACTCTGGGCCAGGAGCCCACATGCCCCTCTGGTTTGCTGCTGCTGACAGGGAGCCAGGCTGATTATGTGCTCATTACTCCAGCCGAGGAAAGAAGGAGTGGGAGGGGAGCAGCAGGCTGGCTCCCCAGGCCTGCAGGCTCCCCAGGCCCCAACACTGCACTAATGAGAGCAGGGGGAGCGGATGGGTACACACGGGGGGCCAGGGATTACTGCCCAGGGCTAAGAGGAGCCAGAGAGCGACCCGAGGAGAGGCAGTGAGGAGACACCAGCAGGGACTCCTGAAGCAGACCTGTGCTCCTGCAGTCATTTTGCAAGCATTTGTTAAACTTGACATCGCTGTTTTGTTTTCATGATGGACTGGAGTATCTGTTGAAACCTGCTTGTAGGCATATGTATATCTTATATATTATGTGCTTGCCAGCTATGCATAATTTTAGCTCACCGATAAAGCTTTTGAGGTCTTTTAGTCAAGAGGCCTGCTCAGTCAAGTGCCTGCGCAGATTAATAAATCATCCTCTGGCTGCACCATAGCAAGCCTCTACATGGAGACAGTGTTGATGTTTTGATATTTTTTGGAACATTATTATCATGCATTCCCAGAGACGCTTGTTAGATATCAGTATAATTACTGGTGGTGAACTGAAATTGCCCTGACACTTCTGCTAATTCTGGCCATGTGGAACAAGGGAGGAGGATGTAAAATAGAAATCAGAGCATTCGGCGGATAGTATGAATGTACAAGGAATGGCCGTTCTGTCACAGTGCAGATTGGGTCCATAAGGCCTGTATGCTAATCAGAGCCTGCTCTGGCCTGAGATCCTCAATTATTCAACAGACAGGTTTGTTTAGCATTCAGTTGGTATTGCTTTTGGTAGTAATGGTGGTGGTAGAGGTGGTGGGAGGACTGGGAAGAAGGGAACAAGCTTTTCTAAGCATACAGACACACACACACACACACACACACACACACACACACACACACNACACCCCAAAGCCCCCATATCAGCTCTTGCATTCGTTCATGAATAATACATCAAAGGCGCTGCAGGGCCAGGTGATGCAGTATGGGGAACTTGTCATCCCATCAGTAGTGGCCGAGCCGGACACAGAGAGGTGAGGCAGGGAAAGAAGAAGAGAGGAGAGGAAGTAGAGTTGGCGCTGCTGTCTGAACTATGTGTGCCTCATCTCCAGCAACGTATCGACTCACAGTCATTAACACTACACTGATAATGATGTCAAGGATGCATACTTCCCTCACTGAGGTCATTCAGTCACTTGCAGTAATTCATCCATAAGGCCTCCTCTCTTTTGTCATTACCAGCTGCATTGACTAGCACTGTCAGTATGAGGCAGAAATGACCAGAGCATCTACCCCTCCGTTACTTATCAGATCACGGCTCACTCATTGCTCAAATGTGGGCTGATCTTCACTTGACAGGGACACAAGAATCTTTGTTTGAATATTGTATTAGTGTCTAGAATAATCAAGGCAGCAAGGGACCTGGTCCTGTCAGCATGTCATAAGTCACTTAGTCACTGAATTGTTTAAGTGAATTGAAGTGGCATGGTTGAGAGCAGCATTCCACAGATGCCTTTTGTCTCGCTGCATGTGTCCAGTGCAATCATGAACTCTCTCTGACAATATGAGTAGAGATAGTAACTGGAAAAGATGCAGCTTTTTTAATGTTAAAGTGATACATATAATTGCTTTCAACCCATATTCTTTCAACAGACCTTTGACTGGAAGTCCGGGGAGATTTTCCCCATTTTGCATTAAGCAGTGAACAACCGGGATCCATCATGAAATCAAAGGCTTTAGGAAGACTGAACTGAATACTGATCTAAGGTCTGCAGTCCTGCTGGGCCACTGCAGAGACAAGATCCTCTCCAGAAATGAAAGAAGGAACCAGTGCTTTGATTCCAGTCAAAATCTAGCACGATCAGACTCAGATATATTATAGAAATTACTCAAGATGGTGTTTATTAGCAGCAGATTTGCTTAAAAATATTTGTTATTACACTAAATCCCAGTGATATTTTGGATATATACGCTGTGCTGATTTTTGTTTACCCTCTCAATTTATTTAATAAGCACTGGGGATTCTCACTCGGCCAGTGGACGTCTGCAGTAATGTGACGCCGCTTTGCATTGTATTATTCTAACCCAGAATATTACCGCCATTGACCTTTTCAGAGGCGATGACCAGACGTAAAGCACACGTTGTCTGTGATGAATGGCATAGTTTTTGGAGTGGTTGATTTTAAAGACATACGACACGGCCAGTCCCCTCTAGCGTCCGCTTCCTGTTGGCGTTGACAAACAAGGCTTGGATTTCTCAGCATGCCAGGCATTCTTTTCACCCTGTCTTTCCTGGAGTTTTGAAAGGCCTCTGAGCCTCCCACCCAGAATCGCCTAGCATAAAGACACACAAAGCTGCGGGGTTATTCAGTTTGTTCTAAGCTCTCTTCCCCATCGGCTGTTTGCCTAGTAATTCAATTCAGATGTGCAGGATCCAAAAACATGTTTGCTTGAATGAAATCCACCCCTCCACCCACATTGACCAAGGACTGTGCTTTTCTTAGCGCCGTTCCAAGTTGGACAGCCAAGCGAGGTACTGCCACCTCGGCCATTTAGGTTTCAAAACCTCTTAAGAGACAGACATCTTTTCTCTGCACCGGCTCAGCAACTTTTTGCTGTGTTTTTTTTCCTTCTTTTAAACCTTCCTGTTACTATGCCCAATCACTCTAAGACCAGTTCTGGGTGTTTTTACTTGCTGGCTGTGCAGGTATGCACTGCTGCAGACCTGTTTGCAACAAGCACGTCTATGTAAAGAGCTTGATTTCTGTCTGTTGATGCAGATACCATCTGGTTCCAGGTTGCTCTTTATCTGTCCTATCACGTAGATGTTGTTTATATTTAAAACATGGCTCATGTTCCATGTGGTTTCCTTATTACGCTTTGCTTGTGGATCATGAAACTGGGGCGTATGAAGCTGTCATACGCTAGAGGAATATTACCTCTACACATAAAGTGAGTGAATGAAGGCATTGATACATTAGTGTTTAGTTTTAAGCCATGATTGAGCCATTAGTCTAGGTTTTTAATTTTACATGACTGCTTTTTATGTATTCTGCCCTGTGGAGGGCTTAATTAATTTAAATCGATTTAAATAATCAGTCTGATTTTGATGGATTTCATTCAAAAATGAGGAAGAGAGGAATTTGCTTGATGAGGTAACCATCTCTATCCCCAACGGAGAGACTCTGGCAGGTAGGATACAGGTCAGAATAGTTTTGCATGCATGTGCTCAATTTTTCTCCACATTTAGTCATGCCGCTGAACTGAAAGGCAGGCTGGAGTTGAAACTAGTGCCTTCGAACTTAGAAATATGTTTAGAGCACACGATTGGTGTATTCCAGAATATGAATTATTAATAGGCATCATTTGAAATTCTCACTGAACTGCTTCCCAAAATGTGTTGGCACCCAGGTCTAGAGGTCTCAAACAGCCCTCACAATATAGGGAAAATTCAGGCATATTGTACATGAAGTAGAACAACAAAGTACAACTCAAATATACATGACATGTGGGACCTGGGATTTCAACCCCGCAAGTCAACAATATTTCTGCCTTGAAGCTTTATCAAAGCTGTTTCTATGTTGTGAGAAATTGTGTTTTTGGCACATCACATGCATTGACCTTATATGCTCCAGGTCTGGAGAAACTAAAATGGTCCTGAAGAAAGTGATCTTAATATAGCCATGTTTAACACCAGTAAATATTTTCCTCACTCCATCTGGCATTACCAGAATCAAAGCGTGCTTTAGACATGGGAGAAACCAATTTGCTAAAGATTTAAAAGGAGGAAAAGGTTGGACCTTCCTTTAAAAAAAAAGGGGGCAGAAAAAAAAGCATGGCTAAGATTTGGAACAATTCTAAGCAGCTTGAAGCAAGAGAGTGTACAAATGTCTCAATGCAAACCTTGTTCCCTAGCAGACCACGTTGGAGAGACGAGAGGTTGAGAAGGGGGTGGGGAGGGATATTGAAGAAAGGTTAGCCTGGAGGAACAAGACTCCTTTCTCCCCCCCACCCCTTGACCCTCCCATGTGACAAGTTGAGCCAACAAGTGCTCTATTCAGCCAGGCAGCCAGGGGAAATGACTGCGAGGCCGAGTGCTGCCTAATGAAAGTAGAGACGCTGTTTGTTATTATTGTCTTCATCATCCTTGTTGTAGTGGCCGTGCCGGTCAAATCTCGTCAACCATCTGCACTTTTTTTCAGTGTTTTATTGAAACAGCTAAAACAACCGTGTGAGTGCTTTAAGTGAAAACAAGTTTCATCTTTGGACGTTGTGTTCCTCACAACCTACATACTGTAGGTTATGTTATGCTGAAGTGTTTTTTTAACACATACGCAGCACAATGTGTGTCTGTTTCCCATACTCCCATTAACTGGCTGTTCTCAGACAGAGTGGGAGATGATGTCTCCAGTTGTTTATGGGTATGTAGTTTACCTTAGCCTGATTGTGTTTGTTTGTGGGCTGCTAGTGTGACTTTTGAATTTGGTGGCACTGTTGTTTTTCTTGTTGGACTGAACAAACAGTTCTCTCCTCAACTAAATGGCCGTAATGGTCTTGGCATGTGTCTGCAAGGCTTTTTAGTGTTCCTTGGTGCTGGTCCAGATTGCATCACAGGGCACACGCACAGACTGTGATGTTTACCATGGAGGGCATTCACACATGATGGCCTATTTACTGCAATGCACGTCTTTTGAACAATTACCAACAGAAGTAATGTGTAGTACATAGTATAGTGATACACTTGTTTCTTCTATAAATAGTTCTGATGCTCTACACTGTGTGTCTTGAATGTTATGTGATAGATACTTGCTGCTCCTGCTCATAAACGCTCTTTGCCTTTCTCTTTGTTTTTTTTTTCTCTGCATCAACAGTCCAATAAAGTCCCAGTGGTCCAGCATGCCCACCACGTCCACCCGCTGACGCCACTCATCACCTACAGCAATGAACACTTCTCCCCAGGCACGCCGCCATCGCACCTCTCTCCAGAGATCCTTGACCCAAAGACAGGTAAAGTGTCTACTGGACGGACATTGGTTGACTTAACATCACACTGCAGTGATAAATCTGTCAGTATCAAGCACTTAAATACCTCCTGTAGACTTTAAAGCTGACAAAATTGTAGTTACATATATCACTGAGCTTTAAGGATATAGTCAGCTTGAAATAGTTTACAATGACCTAGTCAGTCACACTGGACTCAGCACAGCCTGCTCATCTGACCAGTGAAAGAGCAGGAAGCAGTGCACACTCCTTCAACCTAGTCTAACAGGGTCATATGTGAGGTTTAAGAAGGAAAAAGGTGTGTTTAGACACATTTTATTTATATATAGAAAAGGTCACAACTGGATGACAACAACTCCCACGTTCTGTAAAGGATATCACTACAATCCCGACACTGCTATAGTTNCGTGAGGTTTGAGAAGGAAAAAGGTGTGTTTAGACACATTTTATTTATATATAGAAAAGGTCACAACTGGATGACAACAACTCCCACATTCTGTAAAGGATATCACTACAATCCCGACACTGCTATAGTTCAAATGTAACATGGGTTTAATTGTAGATTATCAAGAATCTGGTGCGCATGATGGCAGATATTTTACAGATTTGCAGATTAGATTTCCTCTCGATTAAAATGCCACACCAACTCAGATGGTATGTACTGCATTTTAAAAAGCTTGTTTCACCTGTCTGTGGCGCCTGCAGGTATTCCTCGGACACCTCACCCATCAGAGCTCTCTCCGTACTACCCGCTGTCTCCTGGCGCTGTTGGTTCAATAGCTCACCCTATGGGCTGGCTGATGGCACAGTAAGTTATGTTTTTCCAGTCGAAACGGACAGATATGTTTATGGTTTTATTGGTGTGAGAAATCCAAGTTTTTCTGGGGAAAATTAATTTGTAGATGCTCATGTATGCTGTACAGCGATCTTTTAAGACAACCTTTGCAATTGTCCTGATTGGGTTGGCCACCTGCTGTGATATCATAGTAAGAACACTTGTTGCTAATTAATTTTACTGACCGTAAAATCTTGTGGTGAGATAAAGTTTTGATTCATATTAGAAGAATAAAGACAAACATGAAAAGCACAGGCTATAAGCATCTGAAAGGTTTTTGCCCCTCTATCTGAATGCAGGTGCACCATATCGCAGCAATAATAAATTCAAACATTTCAGTTTACTGGGAGGAATTTATGAACATTTATGGGTTTTGCTATGGGTCTTGTAATCAATTGCAACGGTGCTGTTCCACAAGCAGGGGATTTGAGTTGATGAGTAGAGGATTAGTGCTGGTGGGTTAGCTGTCAGCTGTGTTTGATCCACCTCACACTGGAGCTTTCCCTTCACTCAGTCTCCCTCTGTTTCTCAGGCAGGGCCAGCCCATGTACTCCATCCCTCCAGGGGGATTCCGTCACCCCTATCCAGCGCTAGCAATGAATGCATCCATGTCCAGGTGAGTTGGATCATGTTCAGCAACACCCCCTGTCATCCCAAAGGGAGAAATTTAATATCTGCTGCTTCTTTGACATGCTGTAATCACATTTCTCCTTTCTTTGCCAGTGTTTTTAAACACTGGCAGGTGTGCGTTCAAAAAAATCAACTGTTCACATTGTTTAGCTGTTGAATAGCATACATCTTACTTTGAATGGTGGAAGTTTGATATATCTCAGTCACAAAATTTTGGGTTATAAAGCCAAACTGAATAACATACTTTCCACTTCTGACAAAANTGTTTGATATATCTCAGTCACAAAATTTTGGGTCATAAAGCCAAACTGAATAACATACTTTCCACTTCTGACAAAACATTGTCACATCAAGGACAGCCGGCACTGTCAGGAATACAAATGGATGTGAAGTCTTACTCTGTCAGAGACAAGTTCAACCTCTCAAATAGACTGAAACGTATTATTGGCATTCAGTGTTCCTCTCCTGTCTTTTCTCTTGGAGCTAAACTTTTGTGGTCAGGCCAATGTTCTGAGCCACTTCACAAAACACACATACACACACACACACACACACACGCACACACACACACACACACCATGGAGATGAATGTGACAGGGATCGATTAGGACAAATCAAAGCTTATCTGAACCAACATGTCCCATCAGACTAAACTCTCTGACCCTCTGTCAAAATTGGAAAGATTTGTAACAAGCCTTCTGGTGTTAGTATGAAATGAAATATTCAAAAGGGTCTCTGTGATCAATAGCATGTGTGGCTCCAGCCTAAGATGGACTCACAACAATCATACATATCTCACACATTCCTGAATGAACTAGGAATTCCCACATTTTTATACGCTATTGAATGTGACAGATGTAAGACATGGCAAATATTGCAACAATCCACACAATTTTCAACTTCATTTATTCATTAGACTCAATAAGACAACATGAAATTGTCATTATGAAATATCAGTTTTGAATTAAGAATCAAAATGTTATGACAGCCTTTGCACATAAACATAAATATAATTTAATAACATGAATTTAATCAGACTATTACCACTAACCACCAATATCACTCAGAGCAAAAGTGACTCATTGGGGACTAAGATGTTTACAGTTACAGTTGGTATGGACTAATTACCATAGGAATGATAAGGTTCTTCCTTGTTTACACAGTATCAATTATTAAGTGTTTCAAAGACAAATTGAAAATGAAGCAAACATATCTCTTAAATATCTTGATATCTTATTACATGTAGTAATGTAGCTTTATATTTAGTCAAGTACTAAATATTATCTGGACTCCAGTGGTGTATAGAAAAAGTGAAAACAGCCTATNATATCACTTAAATATCTTGATATCTTATTACATGTAGTAGTGTAGCTTTATATTTAGTCAAGTACTAAATATTGTCTGGACTCCAGTGGTGTATAGAAAAAGTGAAAACAGCCTATGGAGTTAAGTTAATTAACACTATGTTGGTCTGTATTGTGTTTGTTATAAGATAAAGCTGATGACTCAAGCGAGTACAAGGCTATATTGTGTACTGCCTTGCATGATGGTCTCTGTAATGTTTTAAAAGACTTAAAATAGAGGAATTTTCCAATCTAACATTAGCTTGAGCGAGTGATAGTAGAGCGCTGAGTTTAATTTCCTCTTTTGTTCATTACAATGCTCCATTGTATTAACAATTGGAAATGGAGAGAGACACTTTGTAAAGGTGTTCTGTGTGGACGGCCGTCAGAACACTCTCCATAGTCTGGAACGTGGTAAGGAAAGTGGTTTCAGGTGTCATGGCCATGCTGTCACCATGGTAACAACACACTCCACTTTTCTGTAGCCATTGCTGAATAAAGGGCCTTTTGAAAAACTCTTTATTTGAACAAAAACCAAGCATGTAACTCATGGCGTGTATGAATTTAGTCGAGACAAGGCGCAGTAAGTGCAGTGAATTTCACATGAAGAGTAATACTGGGAAGTTGTGAGGCAAGTTAGCTGAGGCTTGCAATTAAATGTTAAATGTTAAAATTCGTCTCCTCTCTCCCTTAGCTTGGTGTCCAGCCGTTTCTCCCCTCACATGGTGACTCCACCGCCGCACAGCCTCCACCAGACCGGCATTCCTCATCCCGCCATTGTCTCCCCAGCCATTAAGCAGGAACCCAACAGTGATAACATCAGCCCCTCAGTGCATGCGTAAGAACAATTAAAATAGTCATCTTTAAGCATCTTTATTGCACAATGTTTACCCTTGTTTGCCTTAACCTACCGGTACCTCCACACCATTCACGCTTTATTAATGCCTTCTATTCAATGTTTCGGGTTAGCAGGAAATCACCCGTTCCCAAGAAAGAAGAGGACAAGAAGCCTCATATCAAGAAGCCTCTGAATGCTTTCATGCTGTACATGAAGGAGATGAGAGCCAAAGTAGTGGCAGAGTGCACTCTGAAAGAGAGCGCCGCCATTAACCAGATCCTTGGAAGACGGGTAAGTAGCACAGAGAGAGAGACATACTTGTGCAAGTTTATTACTATATATGTGTACTGGGATGTTAACTAACCTTTTGATGTCTGTTCTGTCTTTGTCTACAGTGGCATTCCCTGTCGAGAGAGGAACAAGCCAAATACTATGAGCTGGCCAGAAAAGAGAGGCAACTCCACTCTCAGCTATATCCTGGATGGTCAGCACGAGATAACTATGTGAGTAGGATACTGTCATGATCAAAACATCGAATTTCCTTTTATTTCTCTCTATATGACTGTGATAGTTATTTATAATAACTATACTTCTGCTTCTATAAACTATAGCTGTGGTTTGTTTTTCAGTATGAAAATCAGTATTTTAAAAAAAAAAAAAANCACTATACTTCTGCTTCTATAAACTATAGCTGTGGTTTGTTTTTCAGTATGAAAATCAGTATTTTTTTTAAAAAAAAAAAAATTTGTTTGCAGGGAAAGCGGAAAAAGAGGAAGAGAGAGAATAAACCAGACTCAAAGCCAGAAGGTAAGAGGATTTTCTCTCTGACCACTTTTATTTGTTTTATTTACTCTTCGCTGGAGTATGACAGTAAAACTGTAGAAGCTAATGCAGACCTTCACAAGTGCAACCTGGGACACTACTGTTATATTTTTTACGTTTTATTTATTCACCTACTTTTTGGCCTGCAGCCTGTCCTTCACTAACACTCCAGTACTGACTTATTTCCCTGTTCTACACTTTGACAAGCAGCTTATGAGGTTCAGTGCTAGTAGAGGCAGGTATGTCCGCTGTTATGCAATGAACCATGTTTTTTTTTTCTGTTTTTGTTTTTTCACATCATGCGTGCATGCCATTTGAATATGTTTAACATTGTGTTTCACTCTCCGTATTGAGATGTTCTCTGTTTCCACATTAACATGCGCACGTCATGTTTCAGAACTGTCACCGCCATCGTCTCCAGTGTTTTAATAATCACTCGTTCACTTCTGTCACTGCCAGCGCTGAGGGACTTGTACCAGATTTGAAGCCAGCACAAGATCCATAATTCAGATTCCTTATTTTGTTTTTGCTTCCCCTAGACTTCTCAATAAGAAGCAAGAAACAGTGCGTGCAGTACCTGCCCTCAGAAAAGATGTGTGACAGCCCTGCGTCGTCTCACGGCAGCATGCTGGACTCGCCGGCTACTCCCTCTGCGGCTCTGGCCTCCCCGGCTGCTCCTGCCGCCACTCACTCCGAGCAGGCCCAGCCGCTATCACTCACCACCAAACCGGAGGGACGTATGCACCACCACTTCTCCATACCTGGGAAGGCATCTGGATCCACATCCTCCTCCTCTTCCTCCTCCTCCTCTTCTTCCTCCTCCCAACCTCCACTCTCCATCCCTATTGGTACTTCAGGTAGCCAGTCGACCACACCCATCCTCACCCGGCCAATCCCCTTCACCTCTCTGCACCCTTCCATGCTCTCTCCTCCTTCCCCTTTCCATCAGGCGGCCCTACACTCCCATCATGCTCTGTTCCAGTCACAGCCCCTCTCCTTGGTTACCAAACCAACTGAATGAATCCACAAAGGCAATTTTCTCCCATTTATTGTGCTGTATATTGCTTTTCTTTAAAATAGGTATTAGAACAACTTTTTTTCTAAATAACGAAAAGGAAGAAATATTATTGGTCAATATTTGACTGTCTCCTTTTCTACATCTCTCAATGAAATGTATTTTTTGTAAAGTTTACTGCAGAACTGGTTTCTTTTTTTGATGCATTTATTCAATGAACCTCTTGTATAAAAGAACCAATGTACATAAAGTTTCTTTATAAAAACAAAAAGGAACAAAAACACATTTTCTTTTTAGCCAAAACCTGATTAATGTTAGCATTAAGTTTTAAGTCCTAGTACTGGCCAATAATTGCAGCCCCCTTTTCAATTCACGAGTGTGTGCCCTCTTTGACATGTTAAATAAACATTGAAATTGTTTCTTATAAGAAATGTCTGTTTCCTTTCTTTTCACATTCATTTGGACCATGTTTTTGGAATTTAATAAGAGAGGTTTCGTTAACAAGGTAATGTGGTTTGGATTAATATTCTCATAATAGTGACCGCAGTGCATAACAAGTTGATAACTGCTTTTTTAGGTGGCTTTAATGAGCATTGTCATTTTATTATGGCCATGCTGAAATAGAATAAAAGTCCATAACACACCTGTCATTTTTTTTAGCCTTGTATTATGCCTCAGTTCTTAACACTGAACATCTTCATAAAAATCTTGCTGATGGTGGGAAAGAGTTTAATGTTTAATAAATCAGAATTAGGCTAACCACACTGGAAAATGAGACCCTGAACCAGGGTAACAACATTTCAAGCTCAAAATAAATACAAATAAAAAAAATAATAGACATCTGCTCCTTCTTGGAATATAGCGTCCCAAAACAATGACAAAAAAGCAGGTCAACCCCATCCCAGCACACCGAACCCTGCTCGGGTTCCCTGTTCCTCTTGCACTTTTACTGCATCTTTATTCACCCTTTGGCACACTGCTTAGGCTTTAATTAACTCAGAGGTAATGGGATGGAGCCCCAGGGAACTCATTAGGCATTTCAATTAGTGAAAAATACACAAGGTAGGTTACAGTTTTTGGTGGCTTTGGAGATGAGGAGTAGTGCCAGGGATGGACCAATTATGTGGGAGCAGGGGGACCGGCCTGGACGAGCACACTGACGTCCCCCCACTGCCTGACTTATAGACTAAACCAAGATTTTACCAAGAGGGAGATCTATAAAGCTGTTTCTTTTTCCGCAGGATTTGAGTTGATTGGGCCATTAAATACAGTATATACATTTCACCAGATAATAGACAGGATCATCCCACACACTGGATCAGCAGAGCAGTATCTGTGATAGCTCATTTTAAGCCTCCATGCCACAATGCCTAGTTAGCCTCAGAGAAAATATTAGTCATCTATTTACCATTTAATTATTTGTGACAGAATAAAATATCTCAAGACAAAATTATACCTTTCAGTCAGGCTCTCAAAACCACAAGCAGGTCAATGTTGATGTGTTTCTATTTGGTCCCCTTGATGAGGTACCAAACTGTCAGTCTCCCAACTTCTTTTTAAGCAATCATTAGCTGTAATAAGTCTTTGCTTGTTTGCTGTTCTATCTTACATCATTCCAGGCACAAACCTCCAATGCCACGGCTGCCTACTCTGAGCCATTTCACCAATCCGTCAGTGAAATTACAGGTAATGAGTTGTCAAAACAGCCAGCAAATCGGTCTCCTCAAGGCCATACATCTAGTGCAATGTTCAATTCTCCTAGGATGGTGCCTTTATTATGAAACTCGATATCCCAAGTGATGAGAAGGACTTCAAATATGATGTTTATGTCAGGTTTTCTCCTTCATGAGTGTTAAGTACAAAACTTATTAAAACATAATTATTACAGCAAAATTTCGGAGATGAAATGCATTAAATAGCACATTAGTAAACTATATTTTAAAGCATAGACGTAGTGTTCCTTTTTAAAAGAAAATGTGCTTTTAAAATGCAATAAGGTGTGTTATCTTAAAGGCACCACGCTCCACTGTAAATGTAATACACTACTGTTTATCTCTAATAATGTATTTGGTTGCTGCTTCACTCAACATCTGCCATATAAGCACGAGGTCAGATTTAATACATGTTAATTTTGCTCATTAAATTCTTCCTATCTCTTGCCAAGGTTCTTTTTTGGGGATTCCTTTGATCTTGAATTTATTCCAGGTTAACCCTTTGATACATCACATAGGTATTGTTGCACCTAAAACTGATTGTTTGTGACCATTTCAGAAGTTGCCAAAAATCTATAATTTTACAACTGTGCATTGTGCAGTGAATTAAAAAAGTCTGATAAAACACACTTGTCAGTATCATCATGTTTAAATTCACACAACAAAAATGGCAGATATTATTAGTGTTCAGATATCCTATATCGTCCATTGACTCGTGACCTTATATTCTTATTAATAACAGGATGCTGCCTTTGCTTCACACACAGTTTCCCAAAGTGATATTAATTGATTGTTTCTCTAGCATTCAATGAGCTTAACAAGACTCAGCTGGTGCTGTTCTGAAGATGGGTATGGCTGGCTGTGAGCTTAAGAACCTTCTTAATGTATTATTCATACCCATTTGACCTTAAAGATGGAAATGCAAATAGGTGTCAAGAATGAGAGGGATCATCGGACTTTTCAAATGTCAAATAGCCTGCCACAATTAAGACATATTCATTACAAGAACCCACAGGTCCCCCACGTCCAGCTGAGATGTAAAACACTTCCAATTAACATTTTGATGATTATCTTATCTCTCAAGCTACTGAACACCTTCAATAATAATCTCTTTATTTTTTTTAAACATATCAGTTAGGATAAGTGACTTTGTGATAATTCTTTTACTTATTCACTTATAAAGTAAATAAGTTAAATAGCAAATATGCTGGAGGGTCAGATGTCATTAAGGTTAATATAGGTTAATATGGGTTCACACACACACACACACACACACACACACACACACACACACACACACACACACACACACACACACACACACACACACACACACTGGTGTCATAATGTGCTTTTATTGCAGTTTTTTTTACTATGGTGAATATCAATACTGCCATCTGCTGTTAAATATTAACACAGCGACTCATGTGCAGTCAGCATCTAGCCTGTGGGTGGCAGTAGTAAGTCTTGTGGCAGTTCACTGGCAGAAACAATCTGCTAGGCACTCAGTAACAAGAAAGATGACATTCACGACTCTTCATATCACTGATTAAATCCAAATACATCAAAAACAGAAGCTGGGCAGTGGCTGATGGCATGTTGAGGAGCAGAGGAGGAGTGGGGGATGTTAATGGCATGTACTTGCTGTTGTAGTCTTTCTCAACCTTAACGGGGAGTTCACTTCTTCTGACCCTTGAATATCACAATAACATAAACAAACGTTAGTGTGTTGCATGGCCTAACATTATTGTAATGGTGAAATGGTGCAAAACAGCATAACTCAGTAACATGGATAGTACACAGAATTGCAGCGTTCTACTGTAGTAAATAAATAAAGCAAAGTGAATTTGAAAATGAAAATGATTGCAAGCATCTGTTTTTTTTTTAATTCATCAAAATGTATTTTATTTATTTATTGTAAAAAAAAATATCTGCGCATATTTGACAAGGGTTATATAAATGGTATAGTGAAATAATGTTACAATATATATCTCATCATACTGTGAATGTTAAAAAGATGAAGCTCTCTTATCAAACATGTTTCTATGATGTTACAAAAAGGTTTGATATGAGTTAACCTGCATCATTGCATTTTTCCCTGAAATCATAAATAATTCCCAGTGTTAAAAAATATACCTTAACCATATTCTGGATTATTAAAGAGTGATTTTACAACCAAAATACATTCTATCAAGATTAAAAACAATGACGCACATAGAACTAGAGGATATGCATGTATGCTGATTCTGCAGAAACATATGTCGCCTATATGTGTGTGCTGCAACCATTACTGGAAGTTACTGATCATTGAGGAATGTGGAAACATCTTTAGTTTAAAGATATGTGCTGGTATTATGATTACAAAGAAAACTCTCATCACTAGTGGTTGAAAGACAATGTTGAAAATGCAGGGAATGCCAAAAAGCAGGTGTTACATCATTAATGTATAGCTTTGCAAAAGTGGAGGTTATTGAGAGATACAAAGCTGTGCTATCAGTTTTTGGAATCTGTACTTGTGTCCATGGACTAGTCTCAATTCCCTTATTGCTTTATACACAGTAAATCTATAAATGGATTGAACTCTGTATGATTCAGTGTGTTCTTTGACTGCAGAAATACTTGAGAAACAGATTGTTGAGACCCTGAAGATTGATCTGGTTCATCTGCAGGAGTTTTTCATCACATAGACTGTAGGGAAAAAAGGCTATTACTCTGGTTGTGATAACTTTATGTGTTTATAAACAGCATCACAATACACATATTGGTTGCTCCAGCTGTTATAGTCAAATGACAGCTGATTCAGAAAGGATGCCTCCTTTCTTTAAAAACATAGCTTATTTAACAGTTTTCTATTAGGTCTATGGAAACTTAAACAGTGTTACCTACTTATTCCATTTATCTTTGTGAAGCACCATTCTCACAAAAATAGAAAAGTATGATAAATTACAAGGATGGCTTCAAATTTTTAGACAGTAAAAGAATGAAAGGTGCGAGCACAGAATA
>JANJYP010076685.1:0-11490 GCA_024605115.1 Rastrelliger brachysoma
AGGGTCTTCCATCATCAAGCACTGACATAGCTTTTGTATGAGACACATCTCACTCAGTGCTGTTAGAAAGATCCAGAATGAGATATTTTTTATTTAACATCACTGCTTTTACTTGAGGACAGGCATCAGAAACTCCTTTCACACACTCCAGGTTAGATCTGTTATTATTTACAGCCCCTGACCTTTGACTCTTTCTATCTCAGTATGATCCACTCCCTCATCTCCGCCTGGCACCAGAGAAAGTCAACAGGGAGTCAGTTTGTGTTTGATTATTAAGTGTTGGAGGAGAGAGCCATTCCTAAGAGGTCCTTTCCCATGATGTAGAGGCTGGTGTGCACGAGTTATGACACACACACACACACCAGCAGCAAAATTGTGAAGAGTTCATCTTCACTCAACATGGAATAACACACACACACACACACACACAACAAGGCACCACATATCATATTGCCCTTCCTGTGTGTATCTGACAAGAGCTGTCAAACATAGTTCACAGACTCTATCCTCAGGCGTTCTTCCACGGTGGGCCGCCTGCCAGTGTCCAAACTTAATTTTATTACACCAGACCGAAGGGCATGACAGACCCACATATATAAACTCATTGTCAAAGGATCAGTGTCAAATTGAGAGAAAATAAGCTTTTGTGTTTGTTGGTCGGTCTGATAGCATCTCCTTCCCTTATCTCTGCATCTAAATTCATTTTCTACCAGCCCACACTGCTGTAGTCCTGGACGGATGAACACCATTTGGCAAAGTTCATCAAAAGTAGTAATAATTTTACTCATAAGTTCCGTGCTGAGCTTTGTTCGCCTCACTCCAACAAGAAGAAACTCCCCATTCAACCCTTAACTGACCTCACCCCCCAGACTCCAGCTACTCCCTATGTCTCCACAGCATTGGCGATGATGTGATGGCAAAACACAAGAGATAGCAGAAACTTAATTCACAGCTTCACTGATATATTTTGATGTGTCAACTTCTAAGAGACTGGTGACAGATACATGTGGTTTGCAGATGAATGCAGTGATTCATGGTCTTAAATCTACTCTCTCATACTTTATTTTGCTTGACATTTGACCTGTGAACAGTTATCCAAAAGGAAAATTACAGGGCAGTGAGGTTGTAAGAAGCTACACTTAAATATTATTCCTGCTCTGCACATTCAAACTATCGTCTCATCTCCTCCACCATAAACATGGCATCTCAACTGGAGAAAGATTCAGATTGAGTCATTAGAACGATGACGTCTACTCGGTCTCATACTTAATGAGACAAGGAGAGATGATGTGGAGAGAGAGGCTAGACGATGGGGGAAGGTCCAGGGGATGGATGAATTAAAAAGCCCTGCAGAATGACATCAGCATTGGAGGAAGTAAGGAGGGGGATGTTGGAGAGAGACGAAGGGTCCGTGCATACAAGCTTCACATCCTAAATCATACCGCTCCTGCTGAAACCCCTGCTTCTCATGCAGACAGAGAAAGAAAGACCAATAGCAGAAGGCTTTTAAAGAGAGGGGGGCTGGAGGAAAAGGGGGGAAATCTCCCCTTGTCTGACTGTCTGCCGTCCAGGGAAGTTGGGAGGAGAAACAGGGAAACTAGAGCTGCTGCTGGCGGCCCACTCGGCACAAAGCCCTTTCTTAAATCCCAGCACACTGGCTGGTTGAACATTCGGCCGAGACACTGCTGGTGCTCAGCAGACACTGTCTCAGCCAGGAAGTCTGATTATGTCTGAGTGAAACCTAGACTGCGGCTGCATAACCTTTTGTTAATGATTATTACGATCACAGGGTTTGGTACTAGGCTCACCAGAAAACACTGAAGGGGTAGCAACTCAAGTGCAGATCTGTCAGCAACCAAATTAACTCATGCCTTGATTTTTTTCATTCATCCCTGTTGATACAAAGACTCTATGCTTCTAGGACAATCAGGATGGCCAGAGGATATAATATATTCTCCACAGACTAGACTCAACCACAGGCATGTCTTGCATAAGTTTTGGTCCCCTCAATATGACTGATGCCAAAAGCTCCTGTGGAAGAATGCTGAGACAGTGGCAGTATGCTGATTGTCACAAAGATCACATCCCCACTGCGCCTTGAAGCATCACAATCAGCTGTAACATTTCAAACCAATATGATGTGATGGCTGAGCACTTAACAAGCTTTTTCTGGCTTTTAAAAGGCAGGGCAGATTAAAAGGTCAGAATAAAATGCAATTTTGTGGGACAATAAGATTAGGATTTTAGTGTGATTCCAATGATTTTTTTTTTATGATGAAATAACCGCTCTTATATTGCCACCATTCAGGGGTTTAACATAGAGTCACTTTAGGCACAAATGCAATTTCCTAGTATATTCAATTACTGTGACTTACAGTGACGCGCTGCGCGTAAAGCATGTGTCCAGAGTGCACAGCATATATACAAAATCTTGATTTAATGTCTGAGGCTAAACAACATCACACAAATGAAATGCGTGTCTTTCTCCTATTGGAAACTTGCTGTGTAACTTTACCGGGGGAGTTGTAAATGTTCTGAAGTTTGGCAAAAATCACCGATAAAGTGCAATGGAAAGTTTACACGCTGCACGCAACATATTTGTGTACAACTGGGATCTGTGAGTTGCCCAGATACAATTATTAACAAATGTTCCTTACTGGTGAAAAGACCCTTGTCTTTTCTTTTTTACGATGAGAATTTAGGAAAAATTGATTATTAATCTGTTAATGAAACTCACCTGGCAGAATCTGCCAAATAAAAGTCAACCGCATATCCGAAGTAGCTCCCATTAGGTCCGCTGTAAACAGCTGGGTTCTCCACGTCCAAGTTGAACGCCTCGCAGACAGGCTGGGAAAAAGTGAGTAATAGCCCGAGAATACAAAGGAGTGAGCGGGCGAGAAGGGCTACTGTCCCCGGCGTCTTTGCGCGAAATCGTTTCAAGCCCATTTTTACGAATAAATAAGTCCACTAAAGTTTCTTTTCAATGGCGAGATTGTCCCAATGTTTGTGGTTTCAAGTCCGCAGAGTAAGCTTAGAGACAGTGGTGGAATATGGGCTAAAACTGCATCCCTGTAACTCTAACCGGCCAGTATCTCATTAATGCTCCGTCAGCTCCTCTGTGCGTCCTCGCTCCTCTCTCTGACTCTCTCCAGGCCCACGCCTTCCCTGCTCACCTAATCATGATGATACATAGAGCAGGGAGTTCCCACAGCACTGACAAAGTTTTGGAAGAGGAGGAGCCTGTGATTCCCTAAAAGAAACACTTTGGACAGGGCTCCTCTCATCCACTAACCTATTTTAGATTATTTGTTTACCTATGTGGTAAAATGCGTCACTTTTGCACTTTGAGTTTGAGACTTTCTTATCAACAACACTAATTAACCAAAAGAACAATGGATCAAAACTCTCATTTTGACTATTATCTCAGAGTTATCTTCACCTTTTGAGACCGAAGTTGCTGTCAGAGAAGACAACCTGATAGGTGATGGAAAGGTCAATGAAACTTCAAATGTCCAACTAATATATGGTCTGCTAGTGACATGTGTCTGCTCCCCCTTACATAGTAATCTCTTTAATCTTTATCTATTGAGTTTTTAACAGATATGACATAGGTGTGAGCTGTTATGAATAAGTGGTTTCCATCTCTTAAAGCCAAGCTTTCTTTGATAATAATGATGAATCACAAATTTGCAACAGTTTCTGTAATTGTGTATCTGTAAATAAACACACCCACGTCTCCACCGGTCAAATAAACTTCCCAACATGTACAGCAATAACTAATTTGCACAGCCCCACACTAATTATACCTTTACCACACACCCTGGCAAATAAAATGTGTGATCCATATGCATTTCTATTTAATTACAGCATAGATCTGATTTAGGCATATGATGTCTTCTGATGCTGACAGGGGCGTGTGGGAAGATTTCATTTTCCTGCTTCTGAGTCACNAAAATAAAATGTGTGATCCATATGCATTTCTATTTAATTACAGCATAGATCTGATTTAGGCATATGATGTCTTCTGATGCTGATAGGGGCGTGTGGGAAGATTTCATTTTCCTGCTTCTGAGTCACACGAGAGCGAGGAAAGTGGTTAGGCTGCGAGAAGCAACTACTCACTGCAATGAAACCTTTTAATAAACCTATCCAGGCAAGCTGGAATTAGTGACTGTTGGTTTAGCTGATTCACTCGAAGCCTCAGGGATTGAACACTGGGGCCAAATTTGGCTGTGTGGCAGTAGCAACATGAACTCTCTGTCAAGTGCTGCTCGTATTTATAACTAAAGTGAAGCACCCCGACACAGGGAACGTACTGACTGGTGGGGGTAATCCTGAGTGTCTGGGGGGTAGTGAGGGGGGGCCCAGTTCACAGCTGTTGGGGCCACTTGATGGTTCAAAGCCCTAATCCTAGAGTGGTCTCATTCTCTCACTCTGTTTTTAGGTCTAAATGATGAAGATGAAGTGGAGCTGGACTTCAAGGCGTGGTTTGAAGTCTCTGAAATCAGTTGAAACTTTCCCACTGGAACCATGATTTGGTGTTTTCAGACCAAGCATGAGAAGATGTTTGTACATCTGCCACAAACACACTGATTAATTTAAAATAGTAAGTTCGTCACGTCACCTCATGTCGATTTGATTTGTGTTTCTGGATATTCTGGAGCTCTGAAGCCATATGCGGCCCACATAGTCATGTACACAGGGTACCATGACCTCATATATGAGGTCAGTCAGAGGGGACGAGCGAATACTTTGGAAACAGATAATACTGGTATCAACTGAGTCATTCTCCTCTCTGGTGTCTGCTTTGCACTGCACAGCTCTCCTAGTGCTATCTACACACACACAATTATCTTATTTGACCCTTTAAAGGATTGTGATTTGACAAGAGAAATATTCCTTTGAAGTGTTTTGCCCCCTCTGTGAGTGAGTGTGTGTGTGTGTGTGTGTGTGTGTGTGTGTGTGTGTGTGTGTGTGTGTGTGTGTNAGCAACTTAACCTACAAGCCAGTGTATATAAAATTGTTTTCCAACGGTTTGCATATTTTGTGTGTGAAGCCAGAGCCTGTTCTGCTTTTTGGTGATTCGTAATTGGGTCTGGCTAAGTGAACAGTATTTTCCATCTTGCTCCAACTGTGATTTCCGTTGAAAAAGGGGGTGTGGTTTTTATTCCAGTGCCTCAGCTTTGACATCACCACTTGGACACTATGGCAACAGATCTGAAGTGCAGCAAAACACTTATGGAACATTTCATAGGACTCTACACAGCTGGCCGACTATTTTAAATATAGACCTGACACATTGGCACTTCTGCAAGGCCAGGCGCGTGTGTATATATATATATTATACATACGTGCACACAGACACATACATGAACACATACGTTCACTAACGCCGTTCCTCCTCTCTGGTATGACCATTGTCTTTCCAATTAAGTGGGTCAAATTATTCACAGGAATAGCAGAGGACCACCATGGTGATATCTTCACACAGTTATATCAAGATATGCAGGTTGAGGTCAATGTTCTCATGCAACTGCTTCTCAGTATATTCAATATTTTATGTAAAGTGTTACAAATGTTTAACATTTAAACAGTTTTTCCATAAAGCAAAGGAAACATTTTCATCTGCAATATCATTTTTAAAGAAATGCTTTTGACAGAAGTACACTTTTTTTTTTTTTTGCAGGTGGCTTATGTAAATGAAAGAGACTGATACCACTCTCAGATGCATCAGATGACTTGGAGACAGATAAACTATAAGAAAGTAACAAAACCATCTCTGAAACCCACTAATGCATACATTTCCCTTTACTTAATTTCCACAAAACCTGAGGTGTAAAAATAAGTTCAATAATGAAGTAAAAGAATATTTATTATACAGATGATATTAATGATTAGGTATTAGTCTTTGGCACTTGGACTTGCAGGGAGAATGTTTTGTATTGAAGGATGTCAGATCCCCCCCATGGAGTCCAGACACTGGGGGTGGTGGTGGCTGATCACTTTGATCAATAAATCTTGGTCCAAATCACAACAAAAGTAATATCAAAGCACCTTTTGCATGGGGCAGGACTAGACTGTATTCACTGATTAATTTAGAAAGAGACCCAACATTCCCCCATGAGCAAGCACTTGGCAACAGTGGCAAGGAAAAACTCCCCTTTACGGGAAGGAACCTCAGGCAGAACCGGGCTCTAGGTGGGCGGCCATCTGCCTTGACCGGCTGTGGTTGAGGGGAGACAGACAGGGAAAAGGAGAGAAGGAAAAGAGAGAGAGAAGGGAGAAAGAAAGGGAGAAAGAAAGAGGAGAAGGAGAGAGAGCGCAGACACAAACAAAGACAATCTGACTCCGCTGAGACTGATTGGGCTGATGAGGTTGAAGTGATGTGTTGATGAATCTGAAGACTGGGTGGATGACAGAGAGGTGGTGGGTCCCGTAAAAACAGCACCAAGAAAGCACCTGAGGAGAGAAGTAGAACATTTAAATAGACAACTGCAATAAGATGGGTTAATATGATGTCACCATGCTATTGGTTAGATTTTACCAGGTGATCTGAACAGCTGACTGCCATATATCAATGCAATGCAAATTGAGTAGAGAAGAAATGTGTCACCATCCTGCACTATGATACATATTCATAGAAGTAAGCTTCAAGAGCTATCCACATTTCTTCTTTACTGAATTTGTGTTACACTGATATCGCATTGAGAAACATTTATTTTACTAAACCTTGTGCGGGCCAATAATATTCTCTACGCTGGTGTTCATGTGTAGAGACCTTGTTAATACTTTGTAGGAAGTGTCATGCAATGTTGAATCTTCAAAGTGTTTTTAAAATAGTGTTTTGAATGTGTCACCCCAAGTGCCCTGAGCTCAGCAATAGAAAACCACCAGGCTAAAAAGTGCGAAACCAATGTAATTTCCTCCTTGCACCGTTTGACTCACACCCATGCAGACATACAGCCTACAATCAAAAAAAAAACAAAAAAAAAACAAATGTGCAAAACAAAGACATATACAGCCATCTAAAAATATATATTGTGTCAGTAGATGAAAGGGGAAACAGCTTTTGGGCCTCTATATGTTGATGTATCTGTGGGAAGATAAAGACAGTAAACAGATGGGGGTGTAAAATGTTGAGTTATTATTTAAAGCGGAAGTTTTATGTCTCTAACCTTCAATAGTCACTGCATTTATCATTTTCAAGTGATCTTAATCCCTTGGGGCCACAGCCTCCACCCCATCCTCATCTCATTTCTCTTTCTGGCACAAACGGTGGGCTGACACTGATGGACCACATGGGGGGCGGGGTGGAGAGACACCCTGCCATTAGGCAACTGTTAGCCTTTTAAGTCGTAGAATAAACACCATTTTACCACTCGGGAACGGACAGCAAATAAAGACCACAACAGGCAACTTAGTAGTTTGTACACACGAGTCACCAGTCACAACAATCAAGAGGATTTCACTTGTTTGTTCCTTTAAGCAGTTTACCAGTTCCTTTCGGATGCATTGGATTTGTGATTCATTTACTTGTGGATAAAAAAGACTTGAGCAAGGAAATTGGGGGTAATGATGAATGAATGAATGTAAATGTGTGGTGAACAGAGGGCTATACTGTTGTGAAGAACGGAAGTCAGCTTTTAATCATATAAGTCTTTAGGAAGAATTAGCTACTGTGGCTCTTGATCTAAAACCTTAAGCCAGAAACTTGCATTGAAATGTCTTTCAAACACACACACATAGGCTTTTCCTTCCTCCTCCTTCCTTCCTCTGTCTTCGTTTCTCTTCAGCTGTAGAATTGCAGTGATACACATCTTACAGGCAGGAAATTCCTTCAATGTAAAAGGCTGCCTGGGCTTCCTGTTTCAACGAGTTCCTACTCTTTGCCTCTCTGTTACACTCACACACAAACACACACACACACACACACACACACTTACATACGCTAACAACCCTTATCCTCCTCTGCGTCCTGTAACATTCCCCATATACAAGGAGGAAAGGGTGGTTAGGTGCTGCTGATTATTCCAGCCCGTCTGAGACATTTCATACTGGATGACAGATTTGTCATGAAGGGGTGGAAGTCCTGAGCTGGCCAGTGTTGCTGAGTGGACCGTCCATTGTTTTCAATACAAGCTCTTAGCAACGTAGTGGCTGAATGAATCATATGATTGTTTTAGACAGGGAAATCATCCCGGAGGCTCCTTACAAGGCGAAGATCACCCACCCCTCTGCATTATGGTTTCCTCTTGTGAGCTTTTACTGTCAATCTAAACAAACTGAGACGACGTGTGTGGGGAGAAAGATGATCCAAACAGCGTCCATTGTTTAGTGGCCTTGTTAAAATGGCCACAAAATGCTTGAAAATGAGCAGTTGTGTTTTTTATGCACATCTGCTAATCAGTCTGAGGGAACGGAGCAGTAAAGCAGCAGCATGTGAGCTGCTGTGGAGGTGGAAACGACCCTGCTACCAGCGCCTGCAGCCTCATCCTACAGCCCATAACATACACAAGTGTTGCGAAACAGTCAACATTTACTAGCAGCGATGCGCTTCATGCAGCGTTCACTGTCTGTCCTACCTCATTGAACCTGTTTGCTTAAAAACACAACTTTTTAAGAGGTTGTATAAAATGCATGACATCGTTTAACAAGAGGTCACTGAGGCAGAGTGGCAAACCAAGACTAGATGCGGGCACTGGGCTGAAAAACATGCTACATGGTTGGCTTGTGAGAAAATCCTTTTAAATGCCAGAATAAACAGTGAAATGTGAAACTGGATCACAGCAGTCAATATTTGAAGGTTATCATAATGAAACAACTGCAAATAAACCACGAGGATTCCAAAACCAGGTCTAACCCCCATCGTAGTGAAAACTCAAACAGGAATGTTTGAGCTGGAAGATAGTGCTGAACAAGATGTGTGCACAGCCTGCCGTGCAGTTTCGCATTCAGGTCCCGTGTTTAGGGTGTCATGTTTTATTTGGATGGCCTATTTGTCTCTTAGAGTAATGTTGTGCCCCCTGACCCCCTCCTGTGTTTTCCTATTGCAGCGGCCATGCTGCAGGGCCGCCGACAGGCCTCAGAGTGCAGGAATGCAGCTATAAAATGTGTGTATCTGGGGGTACAGCAGGAGAGGGCAGTGAATCAGTGTGATCACTGGAGTGCCTGGGGGTATTGTTTCACACGCAAATATACCCACACACACACAAACACACACACGTATAACCATTCACACATTCCCTCCAATTTGCTGCTGTTGCTTTCCCACACCCACACTCTTAGCCAAACATGTCTGACACAATACATATGGAAACAGTCGCACCCGGCTTCCCATGACAAAAACAAACCACACTAAAAGTGAAAATAGATAAGTATAGCTACTGCTTCTTCTTATATTCACAGACATAAACATAAACATGTCCTTTAAAAAAAATTTTTACAAAGACAAACTCACGCAAATACATATTTACAGATCTAAGATTGAAGAGACACAACAACCTTAAAAAGACCTTCTTTATTGTGACTAGACAACAAACAAGCAATCTTCATTAAAAAAAACTATTGTTGGACATTATCCACACAACTCATTTCCTCTCGCCTAGACCAACGCAATTCTTTATTTGCTTTTGTGAAACAGTTGCCTGCCTACAGTTGATACAAACACTAGATGTAGAGAATTTATCTTTCCAGTCATGGCTGAATTACACTGGCTCCCTGTTTGCTTCACTACTCAATTTGATGATTTGTATTCATTACTTTTAAACCCTATGTGGACCAAGACCCCCCAGATCAGAAGTGTTGCTTAGGTTCCAAGCTTGAAACAAACAGGAAACAAACTCCCCCTCAGTATTAGTTCAGCAGAATTACTACCTTATTTTGAAAAAACCCACGCATGACGTCTTTATAATTTCCACCCCAGTTCTTTCAAACTTATTTAATTTCTCAGTATTTGACTACTCCCTGAATTTTCTCATTTTCTGTGGTATTCTATTTTTCAGTGTACCTACAAAGCAGTTTTAAACACTGGTTTTCAAAATCACTGTTGAAATAAATTTTACTCATTTGCTTACTTACTTGAGGAATATCATGATAATGACTTGTTGGCACCAGTAGACACAACACGGTGGTGCTGACTTTCAGCACTTCATCAGCTGAATGGCATAGTGTTTTTCCTCCACTGATGGAGACATTTCTAAATAAGAGTGATGCAACAACAATGACGGCAGAAACAAAAGCTCCCTATAATGGCTCCTCCACATGTTTGCAATAAGACAGTTGGACAATAGAGCAAGTTCCTGTCTTTATATTTATTATCAGTATGTATCATCTACCTGAACATTGTAGCCGATTAGACATTATTTTCCTGAATCTTTCTGTTTAACACATTCAATTTGTCTTTTCCTTCCTGTAGTGGAAGTTCACATTTATCACTTTGATTTTTCTCAGGCAGCTGTGTGTTGACGAATTATTCAACCCAGCCTGCCAAATTCTTATATATGCTATTTTGCCTGTTTCCTTTTTTGATTCATGTTGAAAACAGAATCCAAAACCTTGAACATGATGTTCTGGGGACTCATAGTTTAGAAATTTGAGTAATTTTTCTTTTTATCATTCATCTAACTACTTCCTGATCCTATTGTGTAGTGTGTCCTGTCCAGACTATGTACAGCCAAGTTCTCAAAAGAATACTCCCTATTTCAGCTTTGTCACCTACTGTAAACATTACAAAAACAATGTTTAGGATAGTGAGTCACAATGCCCGTTAAAATGTTACACCTACCCCCCCGACTCCCCTTAATCCTTATAAGTCAATGTTGATGTTAATGCTGTCCAGACCACCGAGGTGTCATGCACATTTGCACAGCCTTATATAGAAGCCATCAGGGGTTTATGATCAGTGCATTAGTCGTATCAGCTGGTGTGAACCAACATGCAGGAGTGTATTCTGTCATCTTGCTAATGTACGAGTCACAGCGAGGTCACACAGTGGTGGTCTGGTGAAGCTGTTTAGTAAAAGCTCACACGCTCCCCTTATACAAGTTCTTCAACCCCTCTTAGCACAAACCAAGGGGTCCTGGGATATGATTGGCATGATATTATCAGTTTTTGTGGGGGTTCAGATGAATGAGGGAGTCAGGGCAGCCTTGGCATGTATAGTATGTCCTCTGCTTGGATAGGGTTACATCCCAAAACAAACCGAAGCATGCACACAAGCAAACAGCACAGAGGGGAAGTGAAGTGTCCTCACTAATGAAAGAGTGCGAGGTCAGCAGCATTATTGTGGTTCAACGGCAGGTTTTTTCCTCCACTTGTAACCTGAAACATCCCTCAGGTTCCTGCGCAAAGTATCTATAAATCTCCACCTGTTCTGTGAGACCAAATCTTTTGGTTCAACTCCAAGAATTTATTTATTCAACAGTATGATATATACTGTGAAAAGGTCGCTCCTCTCCCATTCACAGGGCCCTGGTTCCCAACATTAATAGT